>JAOBAT010073113.1:0-21366 GCA_026413305.1 Hydrozoanthus tunicans | reverse complement strand
AATAATAATAATAATACACATTTATATAGCGCTTATACATAGGCTCTAAGCGCTTTACAATATTTTAAAACTGAAAAATAATACAAAACTAGGGCTCGTATATATAACTACTATATCACTAATGATAAAATTGATCTAAAAACTAATTACAAACTAATATGTAGATACTAACTACAAACGAATACAATTTACTAAGTAGATAAATCAAAAACATATAAACCATTACTAAAACTATCAATTATTTAATAATAAATTATAATCTAGTATAAATTAAAAGCAAGTTTAAAGAGATGAGTCTTAAGCTGAGATTTAAATGTGGAAAAACTATGCACAGAGTGCAGCCTTTCCATTAACTCGGGTTAGGGCCGATTTTTAGTGATATCAAGAACATTCATTTTCGTGCTTGTAAGCGGGATAGCTACGAGCGAGCAAGATGAGGGTGTGCAACTAATAAGCACAGGAATAGGACGGGAACCTGGAACCGAGTTATTACGTAAGTCATTCATTTTTTCCGATTCTAATTCAGTTAAGAAGACTTCGCGTCTATACCGCAGTTAGCGCTACAAGATGGCTGAAAGGAAAGCTTAAACAGAAATATAATTCTTTTAATTTATTGCCCTTGAATGAGGCAACACTAACTAGTACTAGTATCTTTCCTAGCTGTGTGTATTTGTGTTATACAACCGGGGCCTAGTTGTACTAAAGACGATTAGCCCTGATCCAGCCTTCCAGGTTTAACTACGTTACCATGACAATCAATAGGTTTTCTTAAGAGTAAGAACTTAAAGGTGTCCAAAATAAAAGTTCTTCACCATTCCTGATCCTCATGCACAATGTTTTTCAAACATTCATTAATTTCGAAAATTTTTCAGCCTCATATTCTCATTAAAAAGATTCTTATAAATAATGAGTGTGTATTGGCCAGACGAATTAATTGTTAAGAAAAAGAACCAAGGGGTTAAATGTTATTGTGGGTTGTGTCGTTATACTTCTCAAAATGATGTTTAAAAGACAAATAAATTACTCTTTTCTAACCTTAACTTATTACCATATTTTGTTGCCATGTTTGATTTCACAGACGCTATCAGGAAATCTAGTCGTTACCTGATTGGCTCAATTTACACTATCTATTTAACAATAAGAATATGATCTCGCAATTTCTATCGGCTAATAGAACCACGAGAGCGAAGCCTGAGTTATTCACGGACTTTTACTGACGTCGAGTAACGTTTTAACTGAGTTACTTTATGACTTTTAGTAGCGCTGTTCACTTTTTGTGCTCACTTCTAAGTGCGTGGCTCCTTGTTCTACAATTAGTACAGAATTTAATGAAGCCGAAACCAAATGTGGAATTGTACAGTTTGGATATCCTGCTGACGAACAGTAACTCTTTGTGTTTCTATTTCAGCAACATGTACAGTTTGTCTGTAAAGAATTCAAATTCTATCAATTGCTGGGTTTCACGTGACGTCATGGCGACCATGTTGAATTGGTGCTCTTGAACAAAAGACTTTTGATCATTTCTTTTGTTTGGAGCACCAACATGGCCGCTTCATCTTTTGATTTTGGTGTCTCTAGGGAATGGTTGTAACCCAAGAATTGCCGAAAGAAATTAGGACATGATATTTTAACTGGGTTAGAAGAAATTTTTCTAGAATAAACAGAAGAGCTACAATGACTTCTGACAAATAAAGTTAACAATTAATGTTGACGACAAACAGCCTTTTCGCGAGCAGGAGCGCCAGGTAGTTTTTGATGATCAAAACTTTGTTTTTTAACTGTTTTGTGAATTAGAAGCTTCAAATCGTCTTCAGAAACGACTGAAATCGAGAAGTGAATGGACGCCATAATAGATTTCCCAGGCGCTATCTACCACCTATTAGTAGAAATCCTGACACTATATATTGCAAGACTGTATATATACACACTTCTCAATTTTCAGTCGTTTCTGCAGACGACTTGAAGCTTCTAAATGACAAAACAGTTCCAGACAAAACGAAGGCAGCAACAAATTTGGGGTGCATGTATGTGATCTTGAATATACGGCAAAAGTCAAATCGTGATTTTAGTCCTGCCATTATCGTTTTTACTCAAATTTCAGTTCTCGAGGGGCTGTGTTTGTTCCATATAAGAACGCCTAAAACTACCATTTTGTGTTGGAAGCCAAAGCTTTGGTAACTAGTGTTCGTGATTTTAGTCCTGTCATTATCGATTTTATCTCAAGTTCTCGAGAGGTTGAGTTTGTTAATTTATATATATAAGGACGCCAAATCCTTCAAACATGTAGATTAGGAATTCTTTCCTACTGACTCGTCTAAAGTTTGCATGCTTAAAGTTATAACTCCATTATTTTTATACTTTTCGACAGAACTTAAACCGGTAGATTTAATAGTTTTGGGTGTAAATGGAGCGAACACAACCAGTCCAGATCTACCAGTTATTGCAAAACACGACAACAACTTGCCGAACTGCCTCTTATACTCCTTGTTAGTGAAATAATAAACCCATGGATTCACAACTGAATTGGCTTTTGCAAGCGTTAGGAATAAGCTATGAATGTCAGCATCTACGCTCGTTAAAACTAGTAGTTCGCCGAGTACTCGTACAATTTGCAGAGGCAGCCAGTTGATGGTTAGCAGAACAGCTGTGATGGCGCACATGCGCAGAAGATTGGTCTTCATTCTTCCATCAGCGGTACCCCTGGCCGTTTTAGAATTCTTGGAATGAATCCATATGTGAAGAAACACAACCCAGGTAGCGATAATTGGCACCAGGACCATAAAAAATGCCTCAAATGTTTCAAAGTATTTTTCTGCAGGTTTTCCGCGAAGCTGGGCGCTAGGAACATTACATAACGCAGCTAGAGCTACAATGATACCAAGATAGAGAAATACTCGGCTTTTTGTGAAACTGTAGCGGTACTGGATCGGCCGGACAACCGCAAACCACCTTTCCAGTGCGAGGCATAGTACAATAAGTACAGATATCTTACCGAGGGTCATTAATGAGGACCATATCCCCCTTTGTACTCCACGGGGTAACAGCTCCGTTATAGCCTTTGCCAATATGAAGACACCTGTGGCGGGATAAAACCCCGAATTATGAATATTAAAGGCTCTTTCTCTATGACAAATACTTCTGTGAAATAAGATATGGCGTACAGTTGAAAGGGTTTTAAAGTTCTTAAACTGAGCACGTACGAGGAACACAGTTGTGTAATTACAACAAAAGAAAGAATCTGAGGGGAAGCGAATGGCAATTCCGAGATACTGAGACGGCCTTTTTGAAATCTGAACCGAGACTCTGGAAAGCAATGATGGAATAGTCTAAGACCGAGGCGTTACGAAACGAAATATTTGAGACCGAGATTTGAAATATCGAGACACCAAATGATTTACAAGTAAAACAGAGATTTTGAGCTCTGCCGGAAAATTAACAACGAGAATGCGAGCCCTACTATGAGAAAATCCGCGCCGAGACTGCGAGACGAGAAAAAAAACAAAATAATACAGAACCTCGAGACATGACAAAAATCAAGGACGAGATTTCGTAAACTAGCTGTAGTTTGCTGAGACTTTCATATCATTCGCTTCCCCTAATATGCGGCACAGTATCTTTTATGTTGAGAGCAAATGTCAGGCAGAAAAAATTCAAAAAAATTCGAGTTTTTTTGTGACCTTTCCTTGAGCAATAATCAAAATTTCATACAAAAAAGTTTACTAGATTGTTACAGAAAATCGAGAAGCTAAAACGACCTTTCAGTTTGCCTTTTAACTGTAACTAAGAGCTTTCTACGTACTTATATCTCACCTGACAGTTTCTGTACAGTTAACTTTGAAGATTAGCACCAACATTTAAATTTAAAGCAATGAACCTTTCTTCTTACATATGAGAACTATTTTTATAAGAAGGTCAGACTGAAAACTGGCATAAATTTAAGAATGTGCTAAGAACATACCCGAGGCTGGGGAATGGTTGAAAGCTTTATTTTCCGTGTTAAGTACGGTAGAAAATCATGGTTCGACAAATAGGTGATACACAGTTGTATTGAATTATTTTCTCTTTTACTTTACCTAGCTTCTTGTATTTACATCAATGGTCGAACCCCGCCTCTTTTAAAGTACGCACACTTATGATTATATCAAAAACATTTTTAATAAATACATATCTAAGAAAACTCAACCTTGGCCATTGAATAAAACGTTCTTGTAAAAAGAGAGTGCACCTGTTCAAATTTAGCTTTTCCGGAGCCATTGCTGTGTTGTTGAAAGTAAAAGAAAGAAAAGCCAAAATCGTCAAAGACTTATAGCCCCAAAATAAATTCTTCCCTTTATCAATTATTGATCTCCGCGTGTATTGTACCAATTGCGTAGTCTGCCTCAAATGAATGAAAGGTTTTAATATCAAATGAAACAATGTAAGCCTTAGGAAAATTGTCATATTCTTCTTTCATTTATACGAATTCTTTTTGCTCAGCACTTATGATAAATATTTTTTTCAAGACCATAGAATGCAGCGAGCGTGCTTTGTTATTTCAGAAAAATATAAAACGAGAAACGTTTTTAAATCTAGTATTAACTAAAATTAATCGGTTATTCTGTCTTTTAAAAGCGTCATTTTATAGGATTACAGAGTTTGGGCTTTTACGTTAAAACAGTCAAACGAAACACACCAAATGTTAATTTAGCTGCGATTATTAGATTGATAACTCCAGTTATATTCCTCCATCATTCAGTAGGAGGAGATTAACACAAATTCAGGGATGAACTCTTAACGTAAAGTGTTCTAGTGTTCCTACTTTTACTTTGACCGGTCCATTAAGACATTTTGGTAAGAGAACTTGTAAGTGAACTTGTCCCTCCAATATTTTTTGTAAAGTAAACGACTTTGAGAGTACAAACATTCTTATAACTAAACGAAAGCGCGCAGTTCATTTGGGACGACATTTCATCGAGGTCTTTCTCTCAACGTACCGAGCAGAGTAAGGTTTGTACAAAGGCCGAGGGTAGACCTCCGGGGTAATACTCTCCCGAACAGAGCGCCGTCAGGGCAATACTTCACCGAACAGACCGCTATGCAGGGTATACTCTCCCAAATAGACTGCAATGCAGAGCAATTCTCTCGCAAACAGGCTGCGGCAAAAGGCATATAGTTCTGATAGAAATTCCTTGAGCTGGCCATTCGCGAAGCCCATGAATTGTATTGGAATCGTTCACGATCACCACGAATTGTCTTGGAATCATTCCCAAAATTTTGAAATTTTCTTCTAGGGCCCCAGAAAACTCCTGGAAAAAAATGATTTCCCTGTACCACTGGGGTACTCCTGGATTTTTGAAATTTCCCTCCTGGAAAAACAGTTTGTTTCCTTGTTAATGTGGAATACTCCTAAAATTTTGTTGAAAACAGCCCCTAAACAAGCAAACATAAACCTACTTTTAAAAAGCATCTTACTTGCAGTTTTTTCCTTACACTAAATTTCAAGAATTTGTTTTCGTTGGGATTTGGGTCAGTTTTTGTCATCTTGCACTTCGAAGGCGATAATTTTAGTGGAGTGGTAGCCCATGTCAAAGTTGTTATTTTTTGTTTTTCACCGGAATTAGGGATTGGATCATGGAAGAATTATTTTGCTACCCTGGAAAACCCCTGGCACAGAATTTTGTTTTTGTCAAAAAATGTACGCGGTCTGTTAGAATAATAGCACTTTTTGCGGTCTGACCGTTCAGTTAAATGGGATGAAATTTTGCATGTAAACGCAGTAGTGAAACTTTAGCCCTGGCTGAAATGGCCACTATGCTGCGTCCACGTTGTAATCTAAACAGCGGTTAGATTATGTCGTTAATAATGTCGTTATTAAAGATGGCGTCTAAATTACAGGAGAGAAAGGAGGAGGTTGCAATTGCCGACAAAACGAACTCGAAAAAAGAAAGGTTTTTAAAAGAAAAGATTACGCTGGGACAAAGATGATAAATTGACAGTCTAATCAGATATTTAGCAATGGATTATCAAGATTAATTTGTAGTTTGCTAAACATCTGGTTAGAATGTCAAGAGATGAAAAATTTCAATGTAAGCGGATCCTTAATCCTCTATTGTTTTGTTTCCGAAAGGTGTCGGCGAGATTTCGTATATTTAATGAGTCTGAAACGGTTTTAAAACTGAGTTTGAATATTTAATGATTTTGTTGTTTTGATCTCTTGACTTCTTAGACTAGTCATGTTAGGCTATGTTGAACTATTGAGACAAGCTAGGTTAGACTATGTTAGTCTATGTTAGACTATTTAAACTTCCTTTTCCTTTGGTTTCTTTTAATTCTATCCTTATTTTTCCTTTCTTTTCTTTTCGTCCCTTTCCTTCTTTTTCTTTTTACACAATTCTTCCAATTCTGTGCTAAATATTTGCTCAAACTATTTTGTAGAAACAAGTGACCTATTTGGGAAGTGAAGGTTCTCTTAAACTTGTCAAAAACGTAAAGTGAAATAAAAGTTTAACGGACGAAGTTTACGATCGAAGGCAGGGCCCTAAACAGCCTAAACTTAGATAAAAAAATAATAAATGCATTCAGGATATCACGCAAGGCCTTCATAAAGGCGTTGATGACATCATCACAGATTATTCATTAGTTGGCGAATCAAACAAGCGCCTAAGAAAACAAAATGATAAAAGAAAATTCGAACTTCAATACTTGTAAACCTATTGCGACAATAGATGTTTTGTTTAAGGCTCAATACACTTTATGTCCTGGTGTGTAACTACAGTATTAGAAAAAGCGGAGAAAAACAAGTTGACGTCTAAGTATTTAATTATGTAGCAAATGCAAATAGACGGCTCAAATATACCAACAAACCATTCTTTGTGTAACAAGAAATACTTTAACTACAAGTTATGACCTTCCAGTTAACGTAAGTTTAGCTTAGTAGCAATGGAGAAAAATTGTTCCACAAGAACGCAAACAGATACGAAAGTCGACACCGTGGAGATAGATAGACGCATAGTGTTTAGTTTGGGTGTCGTTGGTGTTTTTGCCATTCTAAGTAATGTTGCACTTTGTACAATTCTCCTGAGGAGACGAGAGATGCTCCTACGAGCATACAACATCATTATTTTCGCCCTCGCTGTTTGTGATACTCTCACAGGTAGGTGAGAAAATTGAATTAAATGTTGTGTTGTTGAATAGAAAAATAAGTCTTAATCGAAGTGTTTAAAGGTTTTTTCGAAATTCAGGCACTTTATTATTTTCGAAATGATGCTAGATTTCAAAAATAATGGTTGTTTTCAGTTCCAATCTTTGTGTCGCTGGATGTTTTGTACGACACTACAAGATTTGGTATTGACGAGTTTTCTTAATAGGAACCACTGAGTTTCGTTGAAGCTTGTTTTTAATCTTTTGGCGATTTGAGCATCACTATTGTTATAAATTGTTCTTACTTTTATATAAGGAACTTACTTTAGACAAATACAAACGTGTTCAGCGTATAGTTTAAGGCTATGATGGCGATTTGAAAGAGAGAAAGCCTACATATCATTTTTATATTTTTTGTTGTGTATTGTTAAGTTAAGTATTGAAGCTCAGTAAGGTTTAAAGAATAATTTTTAGCCTTCGTATCCAGGCCTCAGCTTGTTCTTTAAATGTTCTTACATATATATATTTTGGCCAACCGGAGTCTCGTTCCAAAATAAAAGGTTTTCTTGGATTTAAAATTTATTCATAAAATAAACGAATCTTGGAAAGAAATGCAAAATACTTGAAAAATATTCTACAAAACTCAAAGTATGTTGCTCATAACATTTTTCTCAATCATAAAAACGTCGACAAAGTAGCAAAAGAAGCGAGGAAATTAGTATTATAAATATATTATAGTTATATATTATAATAAATATTCTTATAATATAATAAGTTTTTCTTGCAGGAATATCACTACTAGTGGCATTCGCTCTACGGACAGCACAGGATGAGCTGTGGTTGCACCTGCCTTCGATGATTCAACTAGGCTGGCTTGAATTCTTCTTGGGCGAGACATCTACACTTCTGGTGATGTTCCTGGCCATTGAAAGATGGTTCTCTGTTGTCCGACCAATTCAATACCGCTGCAAATTTAGCCATAAAAGAGTTTACGTGTACATATTGTTAGTTTTAATCGTCACAACTGTAATCCATACAATTCAGTTATTAGTTGGCAAGAAGGAGGAGAGTACGTTATACAAAAGTATTGGTATCGTTGATGTGGTATCGACAACCATAATACCTTTTTGTTTCACTTGGGGGACATACATTCACTTGTGGCTGAACTATAGAAAATCACCGAACAAAGAAACGTACACTGCAAGGGCCAAGAGAAAACTCGTAAATATGTGTGCAATCACGGCGTTGTTTCTAGCAATTTGTTGGCTTCCATCACAATCTTATTTTTTTGTAGTGTACGCGGGAATTGTATCAATGAGAGTAGATATCGGTAAATTTTGTGGTGTGTTTGGAATGTGTAACTCCATTGTTAACCCGTGGGTTTACTACTTTAAAAATTTGGAGTATCAGAAAGAGTTTAAGAGACTGTTCAAGGATGTTGCTGCGCCATTTCGTTACGCGATTAGTGCTGTCAGGCAAATTCTTTGAAAGTTCTCAGTTAAAGAACACAACAAACATTGTCTCAGTAAGGCTAAAAAACTGTTCGCGTTTTAAAAGGCAAAGCTTTGGTGGTCATAAATGTATGTAGAAGCTATTTTCAAATTTTCTGCATTCTATTTAGATTTGTTCATAGGCATCGTGGATGATTCCAAGACATTTCGAAGGGCATCGTCAATGATTTCCAGACGAATCATGGACATCGTGAATGATTCAAAGACAATTCGTGGGCATCGTCAATTGTTCCAAGACAATTCGAGGGCAATGTGAATGATTCCAATACAATTCATGGGCATTGTGAACAATTCCGAGAAAAGTCATGGGCATCGTGAATGACTGCAAAACAATTCATTGGCATTGCGAATGGCCAGCTCAAGGTATTTCTTTCAGAACTATTTGCCTTTTGCCGCGGTCTGTTTGGGAGAGTAATCCCTGCATGGCGGTTTGTTCGGGAGAGTATTACCCTGCATGGTAGTCTGTTTTGGAGGGTATTACCCTGCACGGCGGCCTGTTTGGGAGAGTATTGCTCGGTATGGTGGTCTGTTTGGGAGAGTATTACTCGGCATGGTGGTCTGTTCGGGAAAATATTACCCTGCATGGCGGTCTGTTCGGGAGAGTATTACCCTGGAGGTCTACCCTCGGTAAAATATCGTCCCAAATGGACAGCACGCTTTCATTTATTATAAGAGTGTTTGTGTTCTCAAACGCTGTCACCTTACCAAAAAGCATTGGGGGGACAAGTTGAAAATCTTTACATGCCTACTTGTCTATCTCCTCTCACTGCATGCTGAATATAATTGGTATGAATTCATTCAAGTTAGTGAATCTAAAAATTGCAGCTCAACTAACATTTGGTGTGTTTCGTTTGGCTGTTTTAACGTAAAAGCCCAAAGTAAGTAATCCTATAAAATGACGCTTTTATAAGACAGAAGAACAGATTAATTTTAGTTAACACTAATATAGATTTAAACGTTTTATATTTTTCTGAAACAGCAAAGTACATTCGCTTTATTCTATGGTTTTGAAAAAAATATTTATCGTGGATGCTATAATAATGAAAAATAAAGAAATATCGTGTTTCATAAAACGATCAAGACTGAGCAAAAAAGAAATCGTATGATGACAATCTGCAAAGGCTTACATTGTTCCATTAAATATTAAAACCTTACATTAATTTGAGGCACTACGCGTTTGGCACAATGCACGCGGAGATCAATAATTGATACGGGGAAGAATTTGTTTTGGGGTATAAGCCTTTGACGCATTGGCTTTTCTTTCTTTTCCTTTCAACAACACAGCAATGGCTCGGGAAAAGTTAAAAAGTCTTGAAAAACTAAAAAAGAGAAAGTAATAATTTGTCTGCTAGATGATTAAAAGGTAATCGAATAAGCCCTCGTCAAATTTCAAATAAAATCACTTGTCTATTGGCCTAGTTCCGAAGAATTAATTTGAATTAGGCAAAAAGACGCGTAATTTTTTTCGAAATTTGTCTCGGCTTCATTCGCCGATTATCTATAAAAATTGGGATTTCAGCTTAAGAGCTGGCCTTGTTCTTTGTGAAAAAGATTGGGCTAAGTTTGGCCTATATAATTTTTCATTTTTTATTTAACTATTCATACATTCTTTAAACAACTAAGTTAAAGTTTTTTTTATCATAACAAGAACCCTGTACATATTCTTTTAAACACAATTAAGCCCCTTTTACACGAGCAAGTTTTCCTTGACAAGTTTTCTTTGACAAGGAAAATTGCTCGTGTATATGGAGAAAACTGGACAATTTTTCCTTGTCAAGGAAAAGCTGGCATGCCAACTTTTTCCTTGACAAGGAAAAATTGCCAAATCTGAAATTTGCTCGTGTAGATGGACAACAAGGAAAATGTGACAAGGATATGATTGTTATATTGAACTGAAAACTTGTCAAGGAAAACTTGCCCGTCGTCTACACGAACAAGGAAATCTTGTCAAAGAAAACTTGTAAAGGAAAACTTGTTGGTCATTTGCACGAGCAATAAACTTGTCAAGGAAAAATTGCTCGTGTAAAAGGGGCTTTAATTTCCTCCTTGCAGACAAAAATCAATACTTTATTTAAGATCTTAACTTTTTTGATTCGGACAATGTTAACGGATGTTTCGAGTCGCACCTGACAGACCGTTGATTGCTACATTCAACAGCCCATATTCAATAGAGTCAAGTACTCATTACTTTCATTCATTAACCATTGCAAAGTACACATTTTTCCGCATGAAAAGAGTTTGTTTGACCAATCAAATTTTTTTTTTGAAATTTACATGTATAACTCGTTTTTAGCTTCAGAAAAAACATCGGCAGAAGTAAAACACAAAACGCGAAGTAAGTTAGTTTAGCGATGAACACGTCAAACAAAACAGTCACCCTCAGCGACATCACAAAGTCGAATTTAAAACGCTTTAATTTGGTAGAACAAATTTGCTGTCTTTTTATCGGCATTCTCGCGATTTTCAGTAACGTTTTGTTGTCGGCTGTGCTTGTACGAAACCGAAAGATGCTTCAAATGGCTTACAACATAATTATTCTTACTCTTGGAATCGTCGACGCTGTTACAGGTAAGATATAAGTACGTAGAAATCTCGTAGTTACAGTTAAAAGGCAAACTGAAAGGTCGTTTTAGCTTCTCGATTTTCTGTAACAATCTAGTAAACTTTTTTGAATGAAATGTTGGTTAGTGCTCAAGGAAAGGTCACAGAAAGTCTCGAATGTATTTTAAATTTTTCAGTGCCTGTCATTTGCTGTCAATAATTGCTTCAACATAATAAGATACTGTGCCGCATTTTGGGGGTAGCGAATGAAATGAAAGTCTCAGCAAACTACGGCCAGTTTACGAAATCTCGTCCTTGATATTTGTCATGTCTCGAGATTTTGTATTATTTAGTTTTTTCTCGTCTCGCAGTCCCGGCGCGGATTTTCTCATAGAAGGTCTCGCATTCTCGGTATTAATTTTCCGGCAGAGCTCAAAATCTCTGTTTTACTTGTAATTCGTTTGGTGTCTCGGTATTTCAAATCTCGGCCTCAAAATTTTTGTTTCGTAACGTCTCGGTCTTAGTCTATTCCATCATTGCTTTCCAAAGTCTCGATTCAGATTTCAAAAAGGCCGTCTCAGTATCTCGGAATTACCATTCACCACCCCTCAGATTCTTTCTTTTGTTGTCGTTGCACAACTGTGTTCCTCGTACGCATTTTTGAGGACTTTAAAACCCTTTCAACTGTACGCCACACTTCGTTTTACAGAGGTCTTTGTCATATAGAGAGCTTTTAATATTCATTCGGGGTTAATTGATTCCACAGGCGTCTTGGTATTGGCAAAGGCTATAACGGAGCTGTTACCCCATAGAGTAAACAGGGGGCTATGGTCCTCATTAATGACTCTCGGTAAGATATCTGTGCTTATTGTACTGTGCCTCGCACTGAAAAGGTGGTTTGCAGTTGTCCGGCCGATCCAGTACCGCTACAGATTCACAAAAAGCCGAGTGTTTCTCTATCTTGGTATCATTATAGCTCTAGCTGCGTTCTGTAACGTTCCGAGCGCCCAGCTTCGTGAAAAACCTGCAGAAAAACACTTTGAAACATTTGAGGCCTTTGTTATGGTCCTGGTGCCAATTATCGCTACCTGGGTTGTGTTTCTTCACGTATGGATTCATTCTAAGAATTCTAAAGCGGCCAGGGGTACCGCTGGTGGAAGAATGAAGACCAATCTTCTGCGCATGTGCGCCATCACAGCTGTTCTGCTAACCATCAACTGGCTGCCTCTGCAAATTGTACGAGTACTCGGCGAACTACTAGTTTTAACGAGCGTAGATGCTGACATTCATAGCTTATTCCTAACGCTTGCAAAAGCCAACTCAGTTGTGAATCCATGGGTTTATTATTTCACTAACAAGGAGTATAAGAGGCAGTTCGACAAGTTGTTGTCGTGTTTTACAATAACTAGTAGACCTAGACTGGATGTGTTCGCTCCAATTACACCTAAAAGTATTAAAACTACCGGATTTAGTTCTGTCGAAAAGCATAAAAACGATGGATTATAACTTTAAGCATGCAAACTTTAGACGATACAGCAGCAAAGAATTCCTAATCTACATGTTTGAAGGGTTTGGCGTTCGTATATAGAACAAACTCAAACTCTCGAGAACTTGAGATAAAATCGATAATGGCAGGACTAAAATCACGAACACTAGTTACCAAAGCTTTGGCTTCCAACACAAAATGGTAGTTTTGTTGTTAAGAGATAATATGCTAAAAAGTGCGCGAGTGGTTCCGACAAATTTGCTTTTTTCAAAATCTGCTGTCAATCCGTAACACTTGGGTGTGTTTTAGCTAAAGTTAGATTATTGATGTATCCGAGGCAGATGGATCATCAGTCCAAGTCTGGCTCAAACCCACCCAAATTTTACGGATTGGCAGCAGGTTTTAGAAAAATGCAAATTTGTCGGAACCACTCGTGACGTCATCAGATGCAATTTTTAAAAGTTGATACCTCGAGAACCAGGAATGATTTTGGCAAAATTTCTTTCATCACTAATCCTCATTTTGCAAGGTCTATCCACTGAAGTAATAAAAATTTTCACTTCATATGCACTTTAAAGTTTAAGTACTTGTACATATTATAGGCTAAAATTCTCATCAGTTTAAATCCATTTTTCCTCGGAACCTCAGTAAGATCTAATTTACAAAAATTAAGGCACAAATTAAAAAAAGACAAAAAGATAAGCAAGATTTCAATGAATAAACTAAACTAAGGGATTAGTTTGACGTTTACCGATATGCAAGATAAATCTAGATAATTATGTTTAAAATACAATAATATATTCAAAATATTTGTTGCTCCCTTCGATTTATCTGGAATTAACTGTTTTTGCTTTAAATCTTCTGCAGAACTTAACGACCATATTGGATTTCACCTCATATAGATAGCGTGTAGGGAGTAGGTCTTTCTCGACTGTGCTAGCATTTTTTTCGGCATTTTTTGGGAAAACGAGCTTTTTTTTCGCTTTTTCTTGAAAAAGAATTGCTAGCATTTTCTGTCATTTTTCATGACTGTGATCCAGATTCCAGCACTCAGAAGGATAAATAATCCTAAAGTTTTAGTCAGACTACAGTATAAAAATTTTCGATAGATAGTGACAAGATTTCTACTAATAGGTGGTAGATAGCAATATGGCTTCCATACAGTTCCCGATTTCAGTCCGTTTTGAAGACGACTTCAGTGAAGCTTCTAGTTGATAGGGCAGTTCCAGAAAAAACTAAGCAGCACCGAAATTGGTGTAAAAATTCTCAAAGGTAAGAAAAAAAAAAAAGATTGAAGCATTTAAATCTACCCAGCGCTCCAACTTGCGAAAACTTCTATCATTAACATTATTTGTCAAAAGTCATTGTAGCTCTATTGTTTATTCTCGAGAGATTTCTACCATCCCAATTAGAATATCAACTCTTAATTTCTATCGCAATTGATAGAGTAACTCAGGCTTCGCTCTCGTGGTTCTATTAGCCGATGGAAATTGCGAGCTTGTATTGTTGTTAAATAGATATTACTTGTCTTTTAAACATCATTTGGAGAAGTATAACGACACAACCCACAATAACATTTAACCCCTTGGTTCTTTTTCTTAACAATTAACTTGTCTGACCAATACACACTCATTATTTAAAGAATCTTTTTAATGAGAACATGAGGCTGAAAAATGCTCGAAACTAATGAATATTCGAAAAACATTCTTCATGAGGATGAGGAATGGCGAAGAAATTTTATTTTGGATACTGCTCAAGATTATGGAAACATTTTTTTCTTGGCTACGATGTTTATCAGTGCAACATCGCCTTAAGTGTTTTTTTTTGCCAACAAATCGTTATCTGAATAAAGTCGGGAAACATAGTACGGATCTGTGCGATTACTGCCATGCCATTGACTACTTCGCCACATGCAAGACTGTCAGACCTATGTGGCAACAGTTTCATGTTTTTGTTAAACCTGCTATTGGAAACACAGCTCTTTTCAAAGCTGAAATTCTGTTTGGTTTCCGATACGGACAGAAAATCACTTTCTTTATACTGGCTTATTTTGAGCACAGAGAAATTGTTCTTCAAGGAGTTTAATGCAGGGAAAACTTCAAAATCCCTGGAGTATTCAAGGAGTACAGAGAAATTGTGTTTTTCCAGGAGTTTTCTAGGGCCCTGGAAGGAAGTTTTTAAATTTCAGGAGTACTGGGAAATTAACTTTTTCCCAAGTAGTTTTCTAGGGCCCTGGGAGGAAATTTCAAATTTTCAGGAGTGTTCCAGTAGTATTGGGGAACGAACTGTTTTTCCAAGAATTTTCTAGAGACCTGTCCAGAAGGAAATTTCAAAACTCGAGGAGTACTCAATGAGTAAAAGGAAATTAACTGTTTTTCCAGGAAATTTCTTGGGCCTTGGAGGGAAATTTCATTCCAGGAGTATTCCTGGACTACAAAGAATTTAAATGTTTTTCTGGGAGTTTTCTAAGGCCTTCAAAATTCCAGGAGGTTTTTAGGAACTCCAGAAGCAGTGCGAACCATCTTTGAAAGCGATCGGAATCAAGATTGTGACTTGTGTTTCCTGGGTGTCAATACGGACTTTACGTAACGAGGAAGGTAAATGTAAATTTGTACAGACAAACTGTTTATGTCGCTGAAACAGAAACACAAAACAGTTACGAGACCAACGACAACGGCTTACCAAAAAACACTTCTTGCTTGCCCTTTTCGATCATGTATGGCTTTAATTTGCTCCTTTGTCCGAGTTACGCTTTGTGTATAGAAAAAGTTAAAAGTGATTTTCTTTAAGGTAAATGAAAATGAAGAATGAAAACATTTTCTATAGGCCGTTCTCGTAGTCGTAAAAAATTCAAAACTGAGATTTTCACGCTGTAATTTTCAAGACGACGACCAGTACCGTGAATTCCAACGTGCAGTTATTGTGTTCACTATTGTTTCCTGCTGTCGTGGTTGGTGTTTCCGTCCTTGTTGCTTAAAGTCCCAAATATGAGAAACACAGCAGCTCGTATCCTTTCCATAAATAGCGCACCCTGACTCATCGAGCAACCGAAAAACAAACACACCTTAATCAACCAAACAATAATTTATTTACAAAACCGACTGGTTCGAATACAAAACTTAATATTTCAAATTTCTTATTCATCTTGGCCAAGTGTATATCTTTAGCCTCAGATATTCGTCTGAGCACAAAAATCTCAAATTAAACGTCTTTAATTACAAAAACTTTTTCTTTAAAACGAAACTGTTCTTAATCCTTTCAGCCCGTGCCATTTTATCAAAATCAAACCTCTCCTTACGTAACACATGCAAATTAAGGCATCTGGTAAAGAGAAAATGGAAATTGATCAAAGATAACAAAAACTGAAAATGAAAAGACAAGTTCTCCTAAACGGGTAACACGAAAAGTGTGATTTCTAGTTGGGAGAAGTTAGCAACACGTCACTTGACGCGTATGGGGCTTGAAAAGGCTAACAGAAAACTCAACCTTGATTCAGTCCTCAGGTCTAAAAAACTATATATTTAAATTTAAAGTATCTATTTTATTCAAACGTTTTGAAAAAACCCAAAGACAACTTGAGTAAGATACTGAATAAACAAAATATAATTCTTATCTGTTTTTAAAGCAATAAGTAGTAAGAATATCGTAACTACGTTCAAACTTGTCATCGAACAACTTAATTAGCATTTCATCCTTTTATAGAAAATATTTAGGTAGAAAAGGAAGACAAACTCCCAAAATCAATTTACTCCCACGGATCATAAAGATATTCGGTATGGCAAGCGACGATCCAACGTAGATGATTGTCAAGCAGAAAAAACTTCAGCAATAAATTATTGATAGAAACCTGCAAAAAACAATAATTGGTTAGTTTGAGTATGCAGTTAGTAACTGCAGTTGAATTGAGTGGTGGGCACTAACAAGCATTCTTGTTCAGCCAAAAAATAAAATTAAAAAAACCTTTCTCAAAATGTGCAGCATTTTTTAAAATATTCTCTTGTCGACATTTTAATTTTCTGGCGAGCCTAGCTTTTGAGTTAAAAAAAATGTCTGTTACTCAAAGCAAGGCTTGCTAGACAAATTTGAATATATACCAAAAATATTGAAACCGCTGCCATTTATGAAGAAGGTCTCTAAAGGCCCTGTTACACGAGGCCATTTTTTCTGCAACTTGCAACGCAACGCCGTAGCGTTGCAAGTTGCGGAGAAAATTTCGCGTGTAACATCCCTCTCTACAACTTGCTACGCAACGAAAAATTTCGAAGCAAGTTGTAGAGAAAGTTGAACCATCTTCTACTTTTCGCAACGTTGCGAAGCCAGTTGCAGCGTGTAACATATGCTTTGCAACCTGCTTCGCAACAAACTGTCGCTATCAACGCGAAAAAGCCAATCAAATCAGAGTATTGTAGTTACGGCGACAAAACTGCTTTTTTACGACAGTCTTCCATCACAAAAAGTATTAATTTAAAAACTTTTAACTGAAAGCAACAAGCCGGCGCAACGCAAAAAAAAAAAAAATTAACAAATGAAAAAAATTGCCCGCGTCTGACATCTCACAGCAACTTGCAATTTTTCGTTATCGTCAACATTGCGTTGCGAGTTGCTAAAAAAAATGCCTCGTGTAACACGGCCTTAAGTATATGTCTAGTTTAGGGGTAAGTTTGATTGACACCATTTTTTCAAGGAGCATGCTGCACAAATGTTTGATCTGTTAAATTGATTAGCTTACCATTTTGAAAATGCTCGATCTAAACAGGCTTTGTACACCTTTAGAATTTCAAATAAAAAAATCAAGGTTTTTCCAGGGTTGTTTTTTCGTTTTTCCAGTGCTTTTCTAGGCCTCTTTAAATAAGAATGTTCACAATGAACTGTTTAAACAAAATTTTAGTAGTTAATGTCGTGAAATTTCATATTCGTTAAGCTTAGTGTAATAGAGACATGCAAAGTTAAGTCTGAAATCATAATTTTTACTCGAAACCAAAAAAATTGAGCATTTAGCGAATTTAGCTTTTCCAATGAAGTTCCATGAAATTTTCCAGGGCTTAATAAAATATTTCCAGGGCTTTTCCAGGGGTTTTCGGGGATTTTTAGGGCTTCATAAATTTCCAGGGTTTTCCAGGATTTCCGGAGCCCGTACGAATCCTGCCCGTTTTAAAAATACACCAGTTGTAGATTTTATACGAAACATGTATCCAGGATACGAATGACAGGCTTTCCGTAGATATCGCTGACGTCATTTCTTTGTTTTCTTAGCCTTTTCTGTTTTTTTTTTTTAATTTTCCAGTTAAACACTCGTTCCTATATAATAAAAAAGAACTACACGTTCAGGCGCAAATATATGAAGGTTATCTCCTCGTGGAAAAAGATTCAAGTGTTCGCGCCATCATGTAATCTTCTCTATGTCAACATTTTTGTTGGAGACGATGATGCGATTTGCAAAGAAGAAGCGAAAACAGTGAAGAGGTCGTATATTGTCGAGCTATCGTTTGTCAATCTTTGTGCTTTGTTTTGTGCAGAACCTACACCATAAAGTAGATGACGAAGTATAAGCTGTGAATATCACTGTAAAACTACTTCATCAACTGAGGACACTCAAGAAATGTTTATAAAGGGGATGAGAAAGTAAGGAAGTCGACAAACTAAAAGGTAGCAATAAAAAGTGTTTACCTTCCAAATATACCATTCATAAACTCTATAATTATCTCTCGTTCTCCAAACTGGCTTCTAATTCCTTCTCTTTTTCACTAGTGGAATTGCTGGCGTTTGTGGTTGGAGAAAATACCGTAGGGGAAGCTAAAAAAAAAACAAACAAAGTTAAAATTTAGTAAAACTGGCAAACATTCTACGTTACGAAATTAAATATATATAATATACATAATACCTTGAAAATTTAAGATTTAAAAATTTAAAAACGTAATAAACTTTTACATTGCTTTTAAATCTTTGAATCATAACTTTTTAACATAATATTTTATGCTCTACACAAAGCGTACTGAGCACTCTTTTACTGAGTGGTTCAAACTCATTCAAAACTAGAATGTATACACATGAAAAAAAAACAACAGAAAATTAAAAGATCAAGCTAGCACACAGCTTATCATCATTATCACTTAGGTAAGAACACAATCATTTCCTTCATCATCAACTTTTCTTATGTGGAACCCCAAAAGGAAAGAATAGACAAATTGTGACTGAAAATGAAAGTCTTCGTGGGTTCTTACCAACTTACCATGACTCTAACTACCATCATCATCGTCATCATCACCATCATCATCATCACTACCGTCTACATCATTTTCATCATGACTATTATCACTACCACTATCATCATAACCATCATCGACAAATTGTGACTGAAAATAAAAGTCTTCATGGGTTCTTACCAGTTTACCACGACTCTAACTACCATCATCATTGTCATCACCATCATCATAACCACTATCACCATCATCATCATCACTACCGTCACCATCATTTTCATCATGACCATTATCACTACCACTATCATCATAACCATCATTGACAAATTGTGACTGAAAATGAGTCTTCACGGGTTCTTACCAGTTTACCATGACTCTAACTAACATCATCATAACCATTATTGTCATCATCATCACTACCGTCAACATCATTTTCATCATGACCATTATCACTATCTCTATCATAACCATCATCCTCATCATCACTACCATCATGACCACCATTATCATTATCATCATATCCAACTTTGTCATCATCATCACTACAAATCATTGTCATTGCTGCCATCAAAACTGTCATCATCACAATTATCACTACCACCACCACTACCTTTGCCATAACATTATTTATACAATTAAAATCTCCTCCTCATCACCATCACTATTATAGTTAGTAAACGTAATCACAAATTTGACTTGCATACCTCCAGAGCTTCCTAAATCATTTTCTTTAATAACTGCCATATCATTTGGCTGGGGTTTTGTCTGTGCTGTCTGTTCAGCTGTGGGAAATTCTTCATCACTGCTAAGGTTTGACGGTTTGGTTTCATTTGCACCAACATCCTGTGATAAATCTTTCTTTCCACTCTTTCTTGCCTCCTCAGCAGGGGAAGGTTTTGTCGGTAATGGTGTTGTGATGGTCTTATCAAGAGTCACAGACTGCCCTCGTGATTTTTTAACAAATTTTAAAGTAAGTTTTTCCAGTTTTTCTAGCTTGCTATGCAGTGTCGACAAATATTGGTGTTCAAATGAAATATTGTGCCGTAGTTCTTTCAATGCGTCCGATTCCCTAGTACAGTTACACACTGCAATAGTTGGTGAGTGTGGCATAAGCTTAACAAGATGGCGATGCACCGTCTTATTTATTTCTGCTACATCTTGTTCCTGTAAATGAAAAGTGACTACATTGAGAAACATAAATACATCATTACTATAATCCTGTCATACTAGAAACTTCGAACAAACAATTTCTAAAATTTTTTGTTGCTGCAGCAATTGTCGCATTACAGGGTTCGTACAGGTTACTCAGTGAAAGTTTCTATAACATAAAGAAACTCAGCAACTATAAAATCAGAGTTCTGTTTTAAAACATTCAAGTATTCAAATCAATAGATTGTCTTTCATGCGCTTTATCTCGGTATCTAGTTTTAAACGAAAACAAGGCAGCTTTTGCAAGGTTTGAGACGGGCAACCAAAAAAATTCACAACTTTACCATAGCCAGCAGTCGAAAAAGGAATTTTCCGAAACTTTCAAGGTCCTAGAAAAAGGTATTATTAATTTCAAAGACTTTCAAAAACCTGTACGAATCCTGTCGCAAGACTACAATAAAACTACTAAGAATGTCCGACAAGAACGTTCACGAAGGTTTTAGCGGGCAATGTGGCTTTCCTTTCCATCTGAGAGCTTCCTGTCAATATCTTTTTTGTTGCTGACTTTTCCGTTCAAGTCACGCTGCTCTCTCTTCGTTTACATCCTTCCAGCACACTAGGATGACTCTATGCTTCAGGGTATCTTTCCAAGAGTTCTTGAAATCTCGGAATAGGAAGCTGACTCTCCTCGAGCAATCAAGGATACCGGACAGAATCATCATCGATGATTGCTTCTCAGGCATTTGAAATACCTGATAGCCAGTGGAGCCTGTTCAGGATCAAGGTTATCTTGATACTTTTTGTACAGGCGCAATTTGTATTTTGTTACAAGAATACTTAGCAATTACTTGTCGGAGATGAAGTTAATATCTGGTGAGTAATAGATATTCACTGAGCCTGAGACGCTGAATAGTTGTTTTAGTAAATCTACACAGGTGATTATCAGGGAGAAAAAAGTCATTGCTTAAGATAAATGAAAAAAAAATGTTGTCGTCGTTAGCTAATTTGTATGTATCAACATTCGAAACATTCTCACCAGGAGATTTATCTTTCACCAATTGACACAATTGTCAAGGGATTTGCAATGCCTTTGAAAAGTGTTGCTCCGAACTTTGTTGAAACCGCTTTAGAATAGCCTTTTTGTCAATGAGTTTTTTTCATTCGTCCTAAAGATTCACAAAAAGCTAGACTGCCATTTTAAGTAATGGTCCGCCTAAGAACTAGACAGCCTCCCATTGTTATGCGGCATTTCGCTTTTCCCACGCCAGAATGTTTAAATTTTTATTCTGCGAACACATCAATTTGTATACAACATAGTTTTAAAGTAAAAAGCAGTAAAACTCTATTTTAAAGTAATGTT
>JAOBAT010073102.1:3670-21375 GCA_026413305.1 Hydrozoanthus tunicans | reverse complement strand
TTTTCGGTAATTACTATCATTAAAGGGTTCTACTTTTCATCTGGAACTTAAAAAAATAAGCTTGACAGGGACTTTAAGGTTGTTTTAAATGCGGTGGAGAATGTTAGTATAAAACAGAACGGCTATCATTTTATGATTTTCGAATTTGATTTGCAGGCTCTTAAAATTTCAGTTTGGTAAATATTTTAAGGTAATTCCCCAGTTTTGCATTACGCATTTTAATGTCCATATTAGAAATTTTAAAAATTAATGTTTACAAATTTTTGTCATATTCTAGTGAATTTTGAACTCTCAGAGACAAATCAGAAAAATCAATGCAAAAAAGTTGTTTTCTTAACAATAAATTGTGCTTTTTGTTTAACTCGTTCCAGTCTCCCCTAGGAAATGGAGTAAAAAAGCACATGTTTTGCCGGTTTTCCTAGAGTTTCTCCTAATCAAGTATGGGTACCCCACAATTTTTTTTGTCAATCTGTCAAATTTCAATAGTACTCTCTGAAGAGAAAAACTAGGAAAAATCTGAGTGTCACAAGTGTGGAAAAATATAAAAAACATAGATGAGAATACACTGTTATAGGTATTGGAAACATAGTAACAACAAAAGCTCACAAAGATGCCTCCTTACCAAACCTGTTTTTGGTGAAAATCACAAGAAAATTATTCTCCTAATCCAGAAGAATTCTTTATGTTACCTTCCTATATTTCCCTTTCGCTCTTCAATGTTATCTTGGCTGGCCACATGTGGAATCTATAGTTTTAATTTCAAGCTTATAACAACAAAAAAAGCCCTGGAGGGGGTATTCATACCAATCATATCTCAAAAGTTAACATGGGCTCATCCCTTTTTTATTTCATTTTTTCAGTTTACATTTAATGATTAACAAGGGAGGAAAGTTTGACAAAAATCTAAGTGTGGGTTCTATTTCAGTGGAATGACCTTAAGTGGCAAAACTAGAAGATTCCTGAACAGCAAATAATGCTGTGTTTGATATTTCTAGGTAATCGAAAGAGGCAGAGTCAATTTTTTTCAAAAAATCAGATGTCTTTTGGCTTATTTAACCAATTTTTTTTCCTTTCATTTAGTTTTGAAAGACTTTGTGCATGCAGAAAATGAATTTGTTTTGTAAACACAACTTCTTGGTTTTTGCTTGCATGACAAACTGGTTGCCATGGATAATTTATTCTTGCCCATGTGAAATTTCAGATTGAGGGCAATTACTGATTAAATTGAGGGCCGAGTTGCATCTTTAATTTGTCTGCTATGTTATTGATTTTTTATTTGTACAGTATACCCAGAAAAGATAGAAGCATATAAAGAGGCAAGTCTTTTTCTAACATAAGTTCAAGGCATTTGTTTACATAATACAAGTATAAATAATGATCTAATTAGATTTAAGAAATAAATGAAAACACATTCTTGAAATTTCAGACTTGATTTGAGTTAAAAACCATAAAAACCAACAATTCAACTAAACTGGTTGTGTCTGGTGACTGAATGTGACTGAAAGAATTAACATTCATAATGTAGCCCTGGTTTTCTTAGTATGTAATGAGTCATTGATTTGAACTGACCAACAAGTCTTTATCTAATGGCATGGCCTGCAGCCATAATTTGTTAAATATAACAAGTACAATGCTAAACTACAGGATTACTTCAATGGAATACTACAGTCTTTACTAGCTTACTTTACACTAATTAGAAATTTATCATGTGTTATAGTTATTATCATTGAAGGTTTTTGCGAGTTAGCCAGCTGGACTCATAACTGAAGTTTTTGGGAGCCCTGTAAAATATCTTGGAGCCAACTTTGTTTCCAAGCATCCTATTTGTGTATCATGAGCAAAGTTTAAAAACTTAAACTTGCAAGGATAGAAAAACACATTATGATGTGACAGAGACCAAAAGTGCTATAATGATTTATTTTAATGATATCAATGTACATAGCTTTACATTAAAAATAACCATAACACTTAAAACTGAAAAATAAGGCTTAATTTTTTTAAATCGCGATGTGTGCATCTATGTTTTTTTATAGTACTATTGTTATATTATAAAAACTGACATTGTCTTGTAATATATGTGCATATATGTACTAAATAATCAAATGACAGTCTCTTCAGCAAGCACATAAGTGTTGAACATTTTCTCACTTGAAGTAAAATAATTGTTCCTGTGGATCACCATTTAAAGTTTCACTATGGTCAACTTCTCTTTAAAGCTGCAATGTTGCCCTGGCCATCAGGACAGCTTTTTCATGGAGCATGGACTTTCATGCTAAATACTAGGCATTTCGCACTCGCTAGTTGGTTACAAAGAAGCATGTTGTTTTCATCAGTATGCAAGAGGATGGAATAAGCAGGAGTTTATTTTGCAGTTCAGCTTGGGCACCATTTTATCAGTTATCTTAGTTACAAAGAAAACAAGTTGACAGTGCAACTTGTAAAACAAAATAAGTGAGTTTTAGCTCAATTTTTCACTCGCCAGCCAGGTGATCAGTTTTTTATTTTCAAGCAAAATAACTAATTCACTTGCCCAAGCCAAGATCTCCTCACCAACCAGGCGATCAGTTGAGTGGAAACTCAATCTCTTCTCTATGTATACACCAATGACTGATTATTTTGTGATCAACAGTTAAAAGAAATCAACCTGAAAAATGGAAGAAACTGGCTTTTAGGCATACAGTTAAACCTCTAAGATGGGTAGCTTCTGGATCAGCCCCAACTGTCCATATTAGGGAGGTATCCATCTTACAGACTTAAAACACAGTAAATGACTAAAAAAATGCATGGCAGGGAACAAGATTTGGTGACTTTTTTTTTATAGAGCTGTTTGTCTTAATCAGGTGTCCATTTTGAGGGGTTCAAGTGTAGGGAATTGGAAATAAATACAGTACAGTAGGCATACATCTCATTGGAAAAATATAGTATAATTATAGCTAAGTCAGCAGAAGTTACTGTAAGTAACACATCTTGCAAAAGATTATTGCACAGTTAATTAGTTTTAGTAAACCAAAGAGGATTGAGTTAATAGACCCTTGCACATCACTCAGAAATGTATAGCTAATAACTCAGATATGCCATAATGGTATATGCACAACTTCTTATGATTGGAAAAAAAATGGCTGATCTGATTAATATAGAATGTTTTTGTTTTAGTTTTCCAAACAGGTATGGTCGGTTATCCAGAGTCGCTGACGGATCCATCCTACTGTTCCCAAATTCTTGTGCTCACTTACCCACTTGTGGGAAACTATGGAATATGTGGTGAATCAACAGATGATCATAATTTACTGAAAGAGTTTGAATCGAAGAAAATTTGGGCATCTGCGTTAATTGTGAGTGATTGTGTTGAAGAATTTAGTCACTGGAATGCAAAGAAGTCTCTTTCTAAGTGGCTGAAGGAGCAAGGAGTACCAGGACTATCAGGTCGGTAGAATTTTTACTTTCATTATAACAGGGTTCGTCCGGGTCCTTAAAAACCTTAAAAATCCTTAGTTTTCACTTTCCAAAATTTGAGGCCTCAAAAGTCCTTAAATTTTACAAAAATGGAACAGGGTCCTTTAAAGGTCCTTAAGTTTTTGCTTTTTCTTTTGTTATGATAATTTGATAAATCTCAACAATACTGGGGAAATGCATTTTCCTAGAATCTTGGCTCGAAAGGGCAGAGTTTACTGGGTGGTTTCAAGCAGTACCAGGAGATCTGTACAGTGCTTCGTGTGGTTTTTGTCACAATATCGTAAAAAGTCATGTTTTAGGTCAGTTCTGGGGGGTGATGTCCCATGGCTTAGGTCCTCAAAAACCAATAATCTTACCTTAAAAAGTCCTAAAAAAGTCCTTAAATTTTGCTTTGAAAATCAAATGAACCCTGTTATTACTCCTGTAGCATCAAATTTTATATTGAATAAAATGTAGGTATAAACTTTTTGGTGTTCATAAAAAATTAGCCAACATATTCAATCATTTCAATGGTCATGATGATGGTGATCAAAACTATTGAAAACGTTTTACAAACACCACACCAACAAAGGTTTTATACCAGTTCTACATTTTGTTCGTTTTATGATATTGGCAAAGATGACTCAAATTTTATACTGTTGTCAAGATAATTTTAAGTTAAATAAAATTAAACTAAATTAATAATCATTAATACAGGTATGGTCTTTTTATCATTGGAATGTTTTAGTCTGAAAAAGATTTTTGTTTAAAAATTTTCCCTTTGGGGATCCTGAAACTTTCCCCTTGATTTTTGGAAAAATTATTGATATAAAGAAAATGGGTCTGATAGCACTATTTGGTAAATAAACTTAGAACTAGAGACTGAAGAGTATATCTGTTAAAAAAAATCAAAAGCTTCAATTTCCAATTCATCCTTGCGTAGATTTATCCTATTTAACACTTAACTTTTTTGACAGAAGTTTGACATTAATTTACCAAGCACTGGTCATATTGACCAGCTGTGAAGTTGATTTTGCACAGAACTTTGTGTTCAGCATTTCAACCTAAAGAATAAACTTTGCCTGGGATCCAAATCTAAATGCCCTCCTTCTCCAAGTGTTAACGAAACCACTTGTTATCACTCCCTTGGTAGTTTAATTTCTGAAACTTAATGTTATTCAAAAAACCAGAGCTCCTGATTTACCCCCCCAAAATACCCTTTGAACCCCTGAGAAACCCATCAAACATTTATTTACATCAGAGAAAATTAATTCAATGACTTTAATTTTTTAGGTATTGACACTAGATCTTTAACAAAGAAAATTCGAGAGAAGGGGATGATGCTTGGCAAAGTTGTAGTTGACGGGACTGATGCTTCTTCTATCCCATTTGAGGATCCCAACAAGCGTCATTTGGTTGCTGAAGTGTCTACTCAGGTGCGAGTTGAATAAAATAGTGTGATTTGCCACAAATTTAATAACCGAAACCAAAATCAGTCAGGCAAGCCATAAATCTACGCTATTTGTAATTAGATGAAGCAGCATGTTGTTATCCTCAGCTGCATTTTTGCAGATTATAGATTATCTTAGTTAAGTTGTTTTTTGAGTTAAGCTTTCATATGGTTAGTTTAGCTTTGAATCTGCTAATGGATTATTGCAGAAAACAATTTACTACCCCAAATGGGAGGGAACTTTTTTTTACCCCAACCCCCTCTCCTATCAGGATATATTAAAGTTGCTCAAAAAATATCCCAAATAGCTGTGGGAGCTTAACTTTTTTTGAGGATGCCCCGGGACAAAATTTTACCCTGGTTGTGAGAAATGAATTTCGAACCCTGTATACATTTCTGTTAAATTTTTGAAATGGATAAAAAGTTATAGAATAGGGACAGTGGTTTATGTTAGTAAGAATGAGATGAAAATAATAACTTACAACAACATTTGGAACATATTAAAGAAAATTAAAAATGCACCAGTTCTTTTCTGTTATGTATGTTGAGTTTCCCTGAACTGAACCCTGTTTTAATTTTGTGTTCCAGAAAACAGAAATATACAACCCTGGCGGTGATGTAAAAGTGATAGCTGTCGATACCGGCATTAAGTACAACCAGATTAGGTGTTTGGTATCCAGAGGTGCATGTGTTAAGGTAGTGCCATGGGATTACGACTTTATTAAAGAAGTGAAAAGTGGAGGTGAGTGTATGTTTACTTTTGGGTTTTCTAAATTTTAGACAATAAATTTATTTGTACATTGTAAGATAAGTTTTAACCTCAGGTTTAATTTTTTTTGAGCCAGTTTGAAATTTATAAACTGGTTTTATTTTTTTGTACCTGTTTGAGTTTGAATCTTTTTGCATTCATTTGAATTTGAATACAGAATCAGCTGTGCAACAGGGAGTGTAATGCCAGCAGCTTAGTGCAAAGAGCTAAGGGAACTAGACTTGTTCACAGATTCCACAAAGTCCAGCTATGTTGTAACAAAACTTGTAAACCTTTCTACATTGCTCCTGTACTCAGTAGCACAGGAAATGTAATGAAGGGCTCAAGTGGCTCCTAGTCAATACAGCAGTGTGAAATAACCAAGGGAGATACTGCACTCATGAACCGAATTTGCTGAACTCTCATGAACCTACAAGGCATTTAGAAATAGGACTGGGCTAAAAATGGGTAATGCCACAAGATCTTGTGATCTAAACCTAGTGACAAGACTTAGACTAGTAAACTATCAACTAGATTAATATAAGGCACGTGGGTGCCTGGGGCCAAATAAATTTGTGATCAGTGGAGAGAGTGCAGAATGAGGGATCAGGCTAGGAGTTTAAATAATAACAAGGTCTAAGGAAAAAAATAAAAGAAACAAATGTGTGCACAGGGGATAGTTTGGCAGGGGTTTCAATAATTAGGTGACTGGAAAAAGAAAGTAGGCAGCTGTGACAAAACAAGGGGTGAGCCACTAAGGTTGGTCGGGGAATTAGAACATTGTTTAGCAGCTGTATTTTTACTTGTATCTATATTTTATTGTAGTTATATGCATAAAGTGATTACAATTGAGCTGCCGAATGGACACAAACTTAATACAAGATTTGTTTAAGACCAACAAAGTTATACAGTGGATAATTAAGCATGCCTGTAGTGTACATATGGAAAGGGCACTATACAAATGCATCACTTTACTTTACTTTACTATTATCTCAAATATGCAGTAACTATTGTTCATTTGTACCAACCGTGTTAACAGTATTCTTCTTGCTTTTTAACAGAATATGATGGTGTGTTTTTGAGTAATGGTCCTGGGGACCCCTCTAAGTGCTCCACTACAATTGAAAATATCAGGAAATACACAAGTGAAGAAAATCCAAAGCCAATGTTTGGAATTTGTTTGGGCCACCAACTTTTGTCCCTTGCAGTTGGCTGCAAAAGTTTTAAAATGAAGTAAGTAATGCGAAATATTATGTTCAATAAGTTTTTTCTATGTATTTACAGATGTAATTAATTTTTTTAACAGCATTGTAAAACCAGAGGTGGTTAAAAGTAGTTATTTAGAGTTCTTAGTCTTGATGTAGTGAGTTGGTGAGAAAACTGCTGCGGTATATTGCCAGTGATCCCTAAATTAAACTTTACAAAACAAATAATTTTAGTAGTCACTTTTAAGTTGGTATTACCAAGTATGAGGACTACATAATAACAGCAGCTTTTGTTGGCATTGAAAGATCCAAGTCACAAAACTTCTACATTAAACATGTTTTTGTGGATTCTGTCTCAAGGTATGGTAACCGAGGACACAATCAGCCTTGTACTCATAGTGGAACTTTGCGCTGTTTTATAACAACACAGAACCATGGGTTTGCTATAGATGTGGCAAGCCTTCCTCCTGACTGGGCAGTCCTTTTTACTAATGCCAATGATGAAACTAATGAGGGGATTATACATAAAACGAAGCCCTGCTTTAGTGTACAATTTCACCCAGAACATATGGGAGGGCCACAAGATCTTGAAGACCTTTTTCAAGTGTTCCTTGATACAGTCAGAGACTCCAAAAAGGGCACAGGGGAGTGCCTGTCTATTAAGCAAAGACTGGACAAGTTCTTTTCTTTTGTGCCTCCTGATTCGAAGAAAGCTCAGAGTGCGGAAAAACCAAAGAAAGTTTTGATCCTAGGCTCAGGTGGTTTGTCCATTGGACAGGCAGGGGAGTTTGATTACTCTGGCTCGCAGGTAAAGTAAAAAATGGTTTGTTAGTGTTAACTGTGTGATGTTTTTTATAAGTATGACCTTCTTTCTACATAAATGTACTTTACATTAGGAAGGTACGAGCCAGTTGCTCCTCATGATCAGGGAGCGTTCAGTATTTGATATTTCGTATCATATTTCTTGAGCTCTGTCTTAATCACATATCTTCAGAAAAATTCATACCCTGCCTTGACATTCAGTAGTATTAAGCTTTTCATAACATATTTATTTATAGTACACTGACAACTTTTAAATCCCCAAATATTCCCCAAAAATAATTTCATATGGTCCGCATGTTTTTTGTTCCAAAATAATTGGTTGTCCCAATTTTATTTTATTTATGACTAACTCCCTTGAATGCCAGAAAAAGTGTTTAGCTTTGAACTTTATGATACTTGGAATATTTGATAAAAACTGCAATTATATTTTTTATAAAGGTCCTAAAAGGTGCTGATCCTTCAAACTTTTTTGGGGCAGATTCATTTTATATATTTTTTTCTCCAGTGGAAAAAACACACACCCTTTCAGCCCCAGCAAGTTTAACAACATCTTGCATAACACATACTAAACAACTCACTGTGTAAGTGAAAATTGATGTTAGTCAAACAAGGTGAACAGTCTGTGTAAGATGAAAAATCGAATTTCCTTTCAAAATGATTACATGAGAAATGCTAGTTGTGAGAATTGAGAAATGCAGCAGAACATGAGAAATGCTAGTTGTGAGAATTGACTAGTACATGTACAGCATTTGTCATGTTTTTAACTTTAAAGGTACAGTTTTCTTGTTCAAAGAGTTACGAAAAAAGAAATAAAACTATCCTGTCCAGAGTTCAATACTTATGAAGTGGTACAGAGGAGCATGTGTATTGGTATCAAACTTAAAAAGTTCTCAAATTTTGTGCTGGAACCTGCAGGGATCCTAATTGTAAATTATGTACAGAACATTTCCTTGCTTTGGCATGACATAGTAAGAAAAAATTACATTTTTGTCTACTTATTTAAACTGCAGGCAATTAAAGCACTTAAAGAAGAGGGAATTCACACTGTGCTTGTGAACCCCAACATTGCCACAGTACAGACATCCAAAGGTTTGGCAGACAAAGTTTATTTCCTGCCAATCACCGTTGAATACGTCACACAGGTTGGTAATAGATCTTGGTTCAAACTCGTTTTGTCAAATTGTCAAAGTCATTTTAAGGGTAGACTACTGCAAGAAAGGAGTTTGCTGAAGTTCATCTGATGTTTGTCGCATTACTTACTAAATATGTGCCAGTAAAAGTCTGACAATTCAGATATACAGCATACAAAAGAATAAAACAGCACCGCACATGTTTCTATACAGTTGTGCAAAACTGTCAGTATGTTGAGAGAAAAACATAAGACGTATAATGCTGCTTTAGCCCTTTAGAAAGTAACAGAAATTTTTCTTGTGTTGTGTGACCTTTTCCCGTGATTTCTATTTTATCAGATTTTGAAAAAGAAATTTATTCATTTTTTTTAGCTTCTTTACTCCTAAGTAATAGGAAAACCAAACAGGTTTTACAACCCAATTATTGGGCTCCTAGGGGCTATGGTTTAACGTCCGTGTAATCATTTGTAGATGTTAAAGTAAAGGCAGCAACTTCTCCTCAGTTATTTTAAGACCCTGAGTGAAAGTCCGGCACCAGGAATCTAATCCGGGCCACCTGCATGACAGACTGGCGCTTTACCAACTGGGTAAACAGGCGGAAATATGGCCAGTCAGAGCACATATTAATTGGGGCATATTAAATTGTAAAATCCATTTTAATCACCTTATAAGTGGGTATCAGCCGACTTAATGTTTACAACCAAACCCTTCAGTTCCAAATATCTTCAATACATATAACAAAGAAACTGTTGTCTCAAACCACTACTGAAATAACAGCCGGCTCATTGATAACAATGACCGAAATTCTTCTATTGTTTTGGTTTGATCTTATGATGTAGGTGATACAAAGTGAACTCCCAGACAGTGTTCTGCTGGCGTTTGGGGGACAGACTGCGCTAAACTGTGGAGTTGAGCTACAAGAAAAAGGCATCTTGGAAAAGTATAATGTTCAAGTTCTCGGAACACCTGTAAGCTCAATCATTCAGACAGAGGACAGGAAGATTTTTGCAGAGAAACTTGTGGAAATCAACATGCGTGTTGCTCCAAGTGAGGCAACATATTCAGTTGACCAGGTAGATAATTGGCACCTGCTCATGTTGGGAAGATTATAATTATACAATATGTTAAACATTTGTCCCTTTTTGTCCCTGGCACAATGAGTGCAACATTGGTATAATCCAAACATGTCGTCTTTTATCAAGGTAACTTTCAGTGGCTAAATAAACTTTTTTTTATGAATACATTTTTTTTGTTATCTAACAACACAAATTGCCTTGCTAGAACTTGGATAGCGTTTAATACCACATTCTGTTCACAGGCTTATGTAATTAGAGGTATATGATTTGTTTGTTTGTCTTTTATCTAGGTTTATCTTTTTAAGACTCTACGGCTTCTCTGAAAATGAGAATAACTACATACTGTTAGTTAATAACAATGCTTTTACCCTAGCCATATAAATTTTTTGTAAAAAAACTTTCAGGAATGATATTTTGGCTAAGAAAAGTTTGTGCCTTTGCTTCTGCATAAGACGTTCTTAAATGAACCAATTGTGTTATGTCCGTAATGGACATGGAACTACTTTATTTTACATAATGACAGAAATCAAAAAAACTTTTTAAGTCTTACAACTGATATGGGCGTCCTCCGTGCTGTCACTTTCAAGTTTGCACTCTAACAACAATTATATGTATTCTGATATTTCAGTTTACTCCAGGTTCTGGACGAGCCTAAATTTTACACTAGAGGTAATGGTTTCTTCAAAAGTGACAAATTATACAACACATAAAAAGCTAGCTTTCCTGTATGCTTTAGTCTGAAGATGATCTAATAGTCGAAAACATTTATTTTATTCATCTTTTTAAAACTTTAAAACAAGCTTCTATCTTATCTACGGTGCAAACAGAATTTGAAGAAAAGTTGAACTCTAAAGACGTTTTTGATAAAAAATATAATACCCTAACGGAACTATTAAAGAGACTGTATGTGAACTTGTGTTTTAAATTATGTAGGATGTCATTACAGGCAGTTGCGGCAGCTGAAAGGCTTGGTTACCCAGTTCTTGTAAGAGCAGCATTTGCTCTGGGAGGCCTAGGCTCTGGTTTTGCTGAAAATCGGGAGGAGCTTGTAGCTTTGGCGTCGGCAGCATTTGCACACACAAAACAAGTCAATGTTGACAAATCACTGAAGGGATGGAAGGAAATTGAATACGAAGTCGTCAGAGATGCCTTTGATAACTGCATTACAGTAAGGGAATTCTTTGCTTTGTAAATTCCTCAGTTCTATGTTCATGACTTTTTTAAGAACAATTTTTTCTTCTTTCTACTTTTTCCTGTTCAATCTTTCAAGACGAGAAAATCAAATGGTCACTTCAGTATAAGGTTTTAGAAACTAGTTCAATGACTAGATTTAGTAATTTCTTTGGTCAAGAAAAAGGTGATAATCTGGTTGGCTTTTGACAAATGATTTCTAAGTTAGGAAATTCTATTTTAAAAAGGAATTCAAAGGAATTCAACTCAGATTCCATTGCTGCTCCTATTTTGCAAAACCATAGTTCTCCCCATAGTGCATTGCGCCACTTTTCTCTTACTCCTGCACTGCTCTGCTGTTCTCTACAAAAATAAAAAATTAAAAAGAACAGAAACTTTCTCAAGAAACAAATTTAAACAGGGTTTTCCTTAAATCAAACAATGCCAAAAGGGATTTGATAATTGTCTCCTGCACTCAAATTCTACAGTGAATCCAGTATCAGCAGGAATAAATTCTGTAACAAAGGAAGATCAGTCAAAGCAAAGTTTAGAAGACATTTCTGTGGCAGAGCCTACGATCTGATACCTCTGGGAAAAACTCTGAAAACATGCAACCAGAGGAGCTTAAGGGACAGCACTGATACAAATTTTTAGGTTAAGTCCTGATCAAAAAACTTATTTTGAAAAAAAACTTTCTTAAGATTCTTGGTTATTATAACGTCTTCCAGGTTTGTAACATGGAGAACTTTGATCCACTTGGAATTCACACTGGAGAGTCCATTGTGGTCGCACCCAGTCAAACCCTTACAAATAGCGAATATAACTTGTTACGTAGTGCAGCCATCAAGGTCATCAGGCATCTGGGCGTGGTTGGTGAATGTAACATTCAGTATGCTCTCAACCCAAACTCCAATGAGGTAAACAGTCACATTAAATTTTGTTTTGTTGTATGGTTTGGTTATATGCTAATGCCTCAGCTGATCCTTGTGTTGTTGTATATATTTCTGTGTAAATTATGTTATATTTGTTTTATTTTATTGTATTATATTATTTTATCGTTAATCTGTGTTCAAAGTTGTGTTTTCTTGTGTTAATTTAGTGTTTTGCAACATTTTTAGCTGCTAACATGATTATATTTCAGACTATAGACAAGACGTATAAACTGTTCTGCTACGTAAATCACTGTACACTGAATCCACTGGCAAAGCTACAAAAACTTCCAGTCCTAAAGTCAAAGTCTTCAAAACAAAGAACTAGTTGTAGTGTTGCAATAAGTTGAAAACCTAAGGGTTTTCTTTAAATGGTTGGTCGCAGTGTCTAAAATGAATTCAATCTTCATCGCAATTGAAAATTTGAAAATTGCTGGCAGTTTTCCCATTGAGTAAGTTGTTAAAAACTAGTACTCCAGTTCAAAATGGCTGAAGTGATATTTGCTGTGCTTCATAAAAGCCTTGTTTTCATGACATGTAAATTCTTCAAAAAAAGGAAAGGAAATAGTTGGAGATGCTAGTGCTACAAAATAATGAAGAATTACAAGGTTTTATATTCTAGTCCAAATGACTACTTCGACTTTTCAGTTGGAAAAACAGTTGAACAGAAAAATTGAGAAGTGTAATACCTTTTAAGATAAACAGATTGAACATGCCTAACTGTCAAATCAAGGAATTGAAAAATTTCTGAATATGTTTTGTTCTAGTATTTTGTTATCGAAGTGAATGCACGGCTCTCCCGAAGTTCTGCCCTAGCGTCGAAAGCCACTGGGTACCCCCTGGCCTATGTTGCTGCAAAGCTTGCTTTAGGTAAAGCACTGCCGGACCTGAAAAACTCTGTTACCAACTCCACAACTGCGTGCTTTGAACCTAGCTTGGACTACATTGTGGTGAAGATTCCAAGATGGGACTTGACCAAGTTTGCTCGTGTCAATGCAAAGGTACTGGACATTGCTATCGTTCTTGTTTCTTGGCTTCTTTTCTTCCTTCCTTCTTGCTTCCATGTTTGCTTCCTTGCTTACTTCCTTGTTTCTTTGCTTGCTTCCTTGTTTTCTTGCCTCCTTCCTTGTTTCTTTTTTTGCATCCTTCCTTGTTTCCATTCTTGCTTGCTTGCTTGCTTCCTGTCTTTCTTCCTTCCTTGCTTCCTTGCGTGCTTCCTTGCTTGCTTCCTTGCTCATTAGGTTACTTCCTTGTTTCCTTCATTCCTTGCTTCCTTGCTCATTTGGTTACTTCCTTGCTTCCTTTCATTCTTCCTTCCTTGCTTCTTTCCTTGCTACCTCGCTTGTTTGCCTCCTTGCTTCCTTCCGTGCTTCCATGCTTCCTTGTTACCTTGCTTGCTTCTTCGCTTCCATTCCCGCTTCCGTGCTTGCTTTTCTGCTTCCTCCCTTTCTTTCTTTTATTCCTTTTCCTGCGTTTCATATCGAATTGTAACTGTTTATTTTTCAGCTTTAAATGCAAAGAGGCACATCCCCTAAAACGACTCTTACCCTAAATGATTTTTGGCTAAATACACTTTTATTAACAATTCGTTGAGTGTGTGTGCTAACTGTTTTTTGACCAGATTGGTAGCTCGATGAAGAGTGTAGGCGAAGTAATGGCCATTGGAAGGCGATTTGAAGAGGCTCTGCAAAAAGCCCTCAGGATGGTTGAAGAATCGAACCTGGGATTCTATAGCCATGGACATTCTTCCTCTGAAGAGGTATACATGCCGTCGTATGGTGCAAATGCTTAAAGTGCATATGAAGTGAAAAATTTTATTACTTCAGCGGATAGACCTTGCTAAATGAGGAAAAACAGTGAAAAATTTTGCTAAAATCTTTCCTGGTTCTAGAGATATTTACGTTTAAAATTTTCATCTGATGATGTCTTGAGTGGTTCCGACAATGTTGCATTTTTTCAAAATCTGTTGCCAATCCGTAACATTTGGGTGTATTTTAGCTAAAGTTAGATTATTGATGTATCCGAGGCAGATGGATCATCAGTCCAAGTCTGGCTCAAACCCACCCAAATTTTACGGATTGGCAGCAGGTTTTAGAAAAATGCAAATTTATCGGAACCACTCGTGACATCATCAGGAATGATTTTGGCAAATTTTTTTTCATCATTATTCCTCGTTTAGCAAGGTCTATCCATTGAAGAAATAAAAATTTTCACTTTCACATGCACTTTAATGTTCTGTGATTTTTTACTCGAATAACAGGAAAGCTCCTGACTGTTTAATGTTGAATGTTTTTGAGCACATGGTTCACACGGTCATTAAGTTATGAAAATTCACTGACTTTGCATTTTCTAGAGCTCGAAGTTAAGTTGAAATGGAAAAGTCGTGGAGTTTTAGTGCTGGTTGTGGTTTAATTTGCGAACAAATTTATGTGTTTTTGCTCTAAATGCAATAACATTGCGCTGTCACTGGTGTTCGGAAGGTGTAGTTGGCATGTAAAGTTGAATTTATTAAGTGTGCGAAGTTGCTGTTTTTCTTGGAGTATGTACTTTGGTTTCTCGATGTTTCCCGGTCATGGAAAATGGCATTTGGTAGTGAAAAAGTCACAGAATTTCATTCCTCAATCTCATTGTGAACCCTGCGTCTGGCACTGAACCAAGGCCTCCGCATGACAGTCTGGCGCCTTACTAGCTGGGCTTACCAGTAGTTTTTTCTATGGTAAATCCCCATTTTCATATTACCATATGTCCTATATTGTATCAGTTGTGCAAAGAGAAGTTGGATGTTGATAAATTTGCTTGGCCAGAAAGGGGTAAATGTTTGATGATACTTCTCCAGGAACTGAAGCAACCCTCAGACAAGAGAATCCACGTTCTGGCAGCAGCGCTCAGGGAGGGGTACACTGTCGATAAACTGTATGAGCTCACAAAGATCGACCGATGGTTCTTGTCTCGTTTGAAGAACATCATTGACTACAGCAACATGCTGAGGGAATATCGTTCCAAGGTACTTATTTTACAAACAACTGTACCGTAGGTGAACTTTACAGGTATTTTAACAGGGCTGGCCGGTTGTTCAAAAGCTGGTTAACTTTGATCGTGGCCAAAATTCAAGTAATCTTTTCTTTAAGGAAAGGTTTAGCACTTTATGATTCTTATAAAACACTGCTTAGGTTTTCTGTTGAAAAAAACTTGTCAATTCAAACCATCGCTGTATTACTGAAAAGTCGGAAATATGATTAGTCTTGGTTTTTTTAAATACTTAACTCTAACTGCTAACTGGTTTTTGAACAACTTGGCCTAGGAGATTAAGATGTTGTTTCGTTTCACGAAGTATGCTGTAGAACTTAATAGCTTTACTCAGTTTCGGTCTTACTAGAGATAGAAAGCCTGTATGTTTAAGTGAGATTTTACAGCAGTGTTATCAAACTAGCTATAGTTTGTAGTTTTGCTTTAACTCAAAGATAATATTTTACGACCTTTTTTAGCCAATTTAACTAGTTTTCTATCAACTTGTCAGTTTTTTGTCCCAACTCAAGTTCAAAGCGAGTTCAGCCCCGTAGTTTGTCAAGGTTTCTTTCTAGGGTTTTGATTTTTCAAATAAAATCTTGGTAAACTACGGAACTGAACCCACTTTGAACTTTCCGTATTGGTGAACTGCTACAAAAAGCTGACAAATTGATGGAAAGCTAGTTGAATTGGCTATAAAGATGCTAAAATATCTTCTATCGAGTTAAAGTGCACTATAATCAGTGTTTAGAGTACTCATTTGTGATAACAAACTAAACAAAAACGTTTCCAGTTCGAAATTTGAGCTATAAATATAATATTTAATACGTGATACAAATGCAATGTAACTGTTAGACTATATTGCTTCAACACACAAACACACACATAGCTATATATCGTGAGGTGTTAACTCAGTTACTAACTCTAATGCTGCATTTGATGAATTTCATTTACTAATTTCCAACCAGCATGTTTAACAAGCTGAAGTTTTAACTCAACGAGTTTTTTTCTAACGCTGCACATCATGGATTATTCTATTAATTCCCGGTCATCACATTTAACAAGCTTCTAATTGGTGTTCAGTCTTGAATCTTGTTAGGATTAAATGTGCTTTTCGTTATTGTAGTTTGTACATTTTTCTTTAAAAAAGTGGAATGATTTTTTATGACAGAGAACTAAATGTGTAGGATACTGGTCAAAAATTTGTTTTATCAATGAAGGAGACTTGGATCAGATCGCATGACTTTCCAAGTCAGTTTTGATTGGTGTCTTTTTTTTGTATCGTCTACCAACAAGGACAAAAGCCGTTTACAACAGCCGTTTTTTCAGTTTTTTGTACCTTCTAGTTTCGGGGAAATAAAAACTTTGTGAGAACTCTGTCTCAGTTAAGTCTTAGTCTGTTGAATACGTTGTGTATAATCTTATTCATCTTTTGTTTAATGTGAAAAAGATGACGATACTATGATAAAAAGAAAAAAGAAAGAACTAAGGGGTGTAGGGTAGGAGGTCACGTGACCTCTAACTGCAAAAGGCCTATTAATCAATAAAGGCCACTGAAGATCGACGCGACCTTTATGAGTAGTTTTGAACAAAAGTGTTTGCAGAAATGTCAGCTATTATTTGATAAATTTATGTTCAAAATTAGGCTAGGTAAGAAATTGACTAGATTCCTTTGCACATATCTGAACGCATTCACTAACACATTTTATCACTCGGATCGTGTGTTCACCTTGCACATCAAAGCCCACCCCGACCGAGGCACTCTCTGCACCACTAACTCTTGGGAGCAAGGTAGTATGTTTGAGTTCACGCATTTTGCTTTGTTGGTTCGCCTTTCTTTATCCACTTATTTGTTTTATGTGGTACACGTGTAGTTGTCAATGCATGATGAGCTGTACCTTTGTGTTGAGTTCCTTCAATCTTTATAGTGCCTATGAAGTAAAACTTTTATTAATTCAGTGGTTAGACCTTGCTAAACAAGGAATAGCGGTGAACAAATTTTGTTCTTGAGATATTAACATTTAATGTCTTTGACTGATGACGTCACAAGTATATCCGACAAACTTGCGTTTTTAAAGGCATAACCTTCAGATGAATTTGATTCATACTTGAACCGATGTTCTTTTTACTTTGATATACATCATCAGCCCAAATTTGGCTTAGATACGTCTCAAGGTTATGGAATGGCAGCAGATTTAAAGAAAATGCAAATTCGTCGGAACCACTGGTGATGTCACCAGTTGAAGACATTAAAGGAACCATAAGAGAACCATAAAATATTTTAAAACAATTTTTTTATCACCATTACTCATTGAGCCGAGTCTATCCTTTGAAGTAATATAATTTTTCACTTCATATGCAATTTAAGTTCCTCCAATCTTTAAAGCTTGAAAATCATGTTGAAGTCTCCAAAGGCTTTGCAAATTCTCCATTGCATTTTTGGCCATAGCCTGCTGCTTTGTGTATTCCAAAAAATGAGTTTTGGTAATTATATTTTAGTGTTTCAAAAATTCTAAGAATTGCAATTCGTTAGTAAGAAAAAGAGTAAAAAACTTTAGGTAAGTAACAAGAATGTTGTCGACCGTGTGAATTAATCCTCCACCTCACTCCACAAGTCGCTCAACTACAGTCTATAAAGCATGTATAAAAAGGCTATCTAACTAAAAAGGAATTGCAAAGGATAGGGGTTAGATAGTCTGCTTGCAGGATGTATTTTTTTGGTGCAGAAACCTTGCAG
>JAOBAT010073091.1:0-21385 GCA_026413305.1 Hydrozoanthus tunicans | reverse complement strand
GAAGAAGTACTGATGAACTGCTTCTAGTCTGCCTGTGACTCGTTTCACTGCTGGTATGAATGTGAGCCATCTGGACTAGACATGCCAGATGAACATTTGTTCGTCAAGAAATCTTCTTGCGACATGTGATCCAGGCTTTAACCCTGAACACCTGCAAGGCTTACTCCCAATTCCTGCATAATATAACCTTGCACACTTTGTTGAAATTGCGGCATAGAAAAAGTAGGAAAAAGTAGGAAATAGTAGGAATAGTAGGAGAAGGGTAAAAAAAGTAGGAAATAGTAGGAAAAGCAGGATCACTTGAAAGCCTGCAAACTAAGCTCTTCACGTTGTAGTTTTCAAGACGACGGCGTGCAGGTGACCAGCACGGTGCCAACGAAAGAGCAACTACATTGCAACCAAAATTGTTCTCTGCCGTCTTTTTTGACGTTGCCGTCCTTGTTACTTAAAGTCTCTATTAATACAAACATAAGAAAAGTTTTCTATTGCTTTTGTAAGATATAGTTCTCTAAACAACACCCAAACACTCCTTTTGGCCAACCAGAACTCGTTTCGTAATTTGTTTAATTGAAAAGGTTAATCTTGCATGCAACTAGTGATAAACATGCCATTGATTCGGGTATGCAAGACAAATGAAGTGCAACACAGATAAAATATATATTTATACACATATATGAGTGCATGAAAGAAAATAATGGCAACAGAAGGATATGATCACATCCGGGAAACAGTGTTTTCGACGTTAACAACTCAGCCATGATGCATCCAACTGACCAGATGTCAACTGCAAAACGAAATTGGGAAAAAACAATCAGAGGTATTTGGATAACGTTTTTATTTCTTTGGAACATGACAGCTCTTTGGGTCAGCCCGAGAGTCTTTTCATGGAACCTTAAGACCATCTGAGAATTTCAAATGATTCGATCCATTTTTAAGGGGCTTTCTAGTCCTGGAATTTATTTTTTGCTGTTTTCAACTCGTTGTAAAAAACCATCGCAAGCACGAATTTCATTTATGTCCAAGATACTTGGTAAAGAAGGAGCTTAGCTGGAAACTGTTTCTCTTTGCTTCTAGTTTCAAATCTCCCTATAAGTTTTAACAAATGACTCAGACAGTACAAATGACCTGAATTAAAAATATTGAAAAATAGTGAAATCTATCTGTAAACAAAGTCATCTTCCATCTTTTCTAGTTTGTTCATATATGTGCCACATTTTACCTGTCTGTTTGTAATGCATCCAGTTCAACATGATCTCTGGTGCCCTGTACCATCTGGTGGCAACATATCCTGTCATCTCTTCATCCGTTTGTCTTGCAAGACCAAAATCAAGAATCTGAAAAAGAGAATTTATAAGTTCTGCTTTTCAATTACATCAAAGAAAGCCACCTACCTATGATAGGAGTTAACTCAATAAAGAGATCTGACCAAAATTATAAGTTACAAGTAGACTGTCAGAGGGCCTCCTTTACAATCTAGTTCTTCCCTACTGATTCAGGGTCCAAAACAAATGTTTAGGACAAGGCACAGGCTAGCTATGTTCTTGTTTTCAAACCTTACCCTCACCACTTGGAACTGACAAGTTTTTCTCATGCAAATCTAAACAGCATTTCATAAAACCCTAAAACCTTTCTTATAGAAGAATCAAAATTACTGCTTGAATTTCGGCTTAGCCAAGGGTTTAAGTTAACCAGCCTTTGAACAACCCAGCCCTAAAGTCTTGAATAATAAAACATCAGCATTTTCAATGGCAACATTTGGACTGTGCGAAAATGTACACAATAATATTGACTGACTTTTTACAAACTACTAGCCACTAATGGGGTGCCTGCCTTTGTAAGGCCGGTACCCAAAACCACAAATTTTTGTATTAGGGTGTGAAAGGGGGCTGGGTTCCCAAATGCAAGTAAAATCCTTTCAATCCCAACCAGTTCATCAAGGGGTAAATCAAATGTGACAAAAGCTGTGTCGAAATTCTCCCAACCGGGTTCCATACTTTTGTTCATCTTCTTTTATGATCTGATTTGGCTTGCTTGATCAATGGTAATATTTCCATGTCTCAATTGAAAAAACATACAAGGAAATATGGATTCACCTTTAGCTCACAATCTTCATTCACTGCAATGTTACTGGGCTTCAGATCCTAAAATCAGAAAAGTGAAGAGTTAAAATCACAACAAAATTTTATATTGCATATTGTGACTACATAATTAATAACCTATGAACCTCATTCACTTAGTGGGCGACAAAATGGCAGAGCAATTAATGTGTTCAACTTGTAATCCTAGGGTCGCAAGTTTGAGCCCAGGTCAGACCACTGTGTTGTGTCTTTGAGCAAGGCACTTTACTTAACTCGTTCCAGTCGACTCAGCTATATAAATGAGTACCAGCTTGTGCTGGGGGCTCAGGCATGTTGGAATGAAATTGATATGAAGGGGGATGGGTGCTGCCAGTAGATTGCAGGGGTGCAGTCAGTGTTAAATTGATATTTATCAATATCTTACATGGGAACTGTAAATGATGAGAAGATTACTGAAGATAATGTATTGACGGGACTGGAGCTAACTTATGATGGATTAGTGTCCTGCCTAGGATAGTCAAAGACTCTTTAAAGTACCCACTGAACACTACAGAAATTAGGACAAGAACTGGCCTGTCATGTGCCAGGGTTTAGCTGAACTGGGAAATCTCAGACCTGACAGTCTTGGTGAACATTTATAAGGGCCTTGCTACTGCACCGTGGTCTGTATACATATATAATTACATGTTTACCAAACCCTACATGTGAGATTTTCCAGTTGTGTAAAGCTCTTCCTATTGGTTGTGTAAATCAGATATAATATGCAATTTCAATATATTTTCAAAGAGATCTAGCTAGAATGGTCTTACCCGGTGTATAATACCAGCTGAATGAACATACTGCAACAAAAATTGTAAGCATCAATTATTTGATCTTTACATGAACAAAGTCATAGAATACACAAGGTTTGCAATGACAGTTCTTCCTCTTCATCTTCACAGTTGTTTATCAACATTAACTTCTTCCACAGCACAAATGAAAACAGGACAGGGTCTTAACAAGGTAATGAGGATCAGGGATCCAGGTCCTGACATGCCCAGGATTGGGATCAAAGGCACTAGGGCAGGATCGTGAAAAATTTTGGGATTACTGAAAAAATAAAATAAAAAATTATATGACTGTTCACTTTGTTCTGTACTTTTATCCTGACTTTTGCATGGCATGTTCGTGTTCACACACATCTTATGCTATTAAAAAGCCTAGTAATTTATATGACAATGTAAATTTCTTGCCAGGTAAACCAAGGTATGTAACCTTCAACCATAGTCTGGAGTTAAAACACATAATAATTGTACATTAAAAGTCATTACATAAGTATGGAACCATTTCATCCATTTTCAATTTGTCCATCCACAAGTGTGAAAAACCATGCTAAATCATTGACATTGCAGCTGAATATGGAAACATAAAATTTTGTTATTATACTGACAATAGAATGACATATTTTGGGTTCAATTTAAAGATAATAGCTGTGGACACAATGTTCAACAACTTATGCAGTATAGTTGCAAAGTGCACCTATATATTACTGAAAATCTTCAGGCTTTAAAAGGGCATGAAGAAGTCTCTAAATTAAGACAGTGAGAACAATACCTTAAGGCCTCTTAGTATCTGATACACTAGAAACTTAACATGATCATCTGTTAGCTTTTGGCATTTGAGAATACTGTTGAGATCAGCACCCATCAACTGTGTCACCAAGTATCTGAAAAGTAAAAGTTGATAGTAAAACAAATTCACAAAATACACTAAATTAAACTTAAATTTTAGAATCCCTACCTCTCTCTCCATCCTCATTCCTTTCACAAACTTTGAACTAAGAAACGTAATAGTTAACTCATTTTCCTCAAATTCTCAATAATACAACAAAAAAACCAACCAAGATCAAACTTTGCACACAGTTCTAAAGGTTTGGGGACAGTTCCCTTCTCTTGTTATGCAATGGTGCCCCCTGAATTTTTTGATAAATGCCCTTTCAACAGATCTGTTTTTCATATCATTATGTCTTTGTCTCAAATAATCCATTCCTTTTCAAAGTCTTGGGCTCAGATTTTAAAAAGGTCTCAGACAGTCTCCAATTTATAATCATAACAAAACTAGACAACATAGATTCAACTCTGGCAGTGTAAAGGTTATTTTAACAGAGATCATCAGTGCATTTATTTACAATATTACTTACATGTCATGGAAGGTATCAAAGGAGGTTGCAGGTGTAAATATATCAAGCAATGATATAATCTGTAACGACAAACAGAAACATTCAATTCATTGTTTAAGGTGATGAAAAGGCCTGAAAATCTGCTTACAACCTTGGGATAGTTGAGATCTATGTCATTTTTTATTTGCATCATAGGCATTTTTAGAATTTAACCTCTGCTAATGATTTGAACATGAATGAATTTTACACTTTTTATATTCTTGGTGCACACTCAATCCCTAGAGACATCAAAGACAAAAGATGAAGCAGCCACGTTGAAGTCCTAAACAAGCATGCAGGCGCACACCAAAAATTGAAGTGTTATCATTGTAAGTTGTGATTACCAGAAACAAAACTAATCCTTATAATCTATCTCATATGTAAATACAAACATCAAGACTTCAAAGTTAAGCTTAACTTAATTACATAAATCTATAAGATATAGAGTAAGCACATGAAATAAGTTTACCTGGGATGCTATTCAGACATTACTCTATAAAAGCCCAATAAACAACAAAAGGTACTGACAAAGAGTAGCTGAGAATTTCCACTATAAACTGCTAAATATTCTAGGGACTTGTACCTACATTCTCATGTTCCATGTGCCGAAGCAATTTCAGTTCTCTGTATGATCTTTTAGCATGGATCACAGATTGGAAGGGCCGAGATAACTTTTTAATGGCCACTTGTTCACCAGTTATTGTATCAGTAGCTGAACTACAAGAAAAATTTAAACACATATTATTCAAATTAATGTGGATCTAACAGTAACTGAACTAATCAAGTTGGGTGCAAATTGTCTGAAATCATATGCTAATTTTATACTCAATCAAATGCATATAGCTTGCATAATTTGTTTGATTTGAAACCTTAAAATAATATTATTTTGGACCAAGGTGTGTGTTGGCATATATGTAGAGCATTTGAATTTACTGTTTTTATTAATTTTACTAGTAATCACTAATGGGGTAAAGTTGCACACACACATGGTTAGGGTACCATACTGGTGAAATTATTTGTAACACATGCAACACTCTCTAGATTTACAGATGACTGCACATTACAAAAGGTATGCTAAGCAATCTTGCTTTTTCTAAAGTAAAATTTTTTTTGAGTTGTCCCCAGGTGGGTTGTGTAAATGGAAGGGATTTTTTTTTCGTAAAGAACAGTTGTGGACTTTTTAAGCATGTCCTTGTTGATTTTGACACATAGTTGTTCAAAATGTTCCCATTCTGAACCAATCAAAATCTTATTTTTAAATAGTGGCTTTTACAGTAAGTAATGGGAACATTCCTACAGCTAACCAATGCAGTTTATTCACTGGCACTGTAGAGGGAGAATCCCATAATGATTCGATCCCAAAGAACTTATCTGTCAGAACTTTAAAACACAAGCTCTGGTGTACAAAGTGATGGCTGAGAAAAATTCAAAATGTCATATCTTAAAAATAAGTTATTTGGAAACTCCATCTCTCAGAATATGATGAAAAATGTAGCTGCAACCTGTATTTTAGTAGTGTTCAAAATGATTGATGTCTTAGTGACTAATGAAGTATTCCTATTAGTGCTTCTTCACACATAGCTAGGGGTAGGGAACCTTATTTCCAAGGGTTACGTGCTACTTAAGTAACTTTCGAGAAAAAAAATCAAGTAGTTTGAAGATCGTGCCTAACAAATACTCACTGATAAGTTGTTAGTGGTAGGTTCGTAGCGGATCTAGATGCCAGTTGCTTTAAACGTAATTTGGAATTCACTTTAAAATTAAAATACCCATTTCTTTGTTTTCAACAGGGGAAACTTGCTACTGATCAGGAAATGTGATAGCTGACAAGTCCCAAACAACTTTATAATAAACAATCAAACAAAACACACAATCGATAAATCATCCGAGGAAATCGAACAATTTCAGAATTTATATCTTAAATTAAAAAATATCGAAAACAAATGTTACTGTGGAAAGTGCTACAAAACGAAACCAGATGGAGTGCAATTTGGTAAACGAGATTTTGGTTAGTTTTTGGATCTAGCTCTAACGGGAAAGTTTTACGAAATGCTATTTTTGGACTTTGATACATGTTTGCAACATTTTCGTCACTTCGTTATTGCCCGTGTCAACGAAAACCCATTCTAATGCTAGGTAAAGCGAAGAAAATATAATGTTGGAAGTACTCGAAAACATGTATTTTGCGTTAAACGTTAACTTACAACAACTAGTACACGTCGAGCACTTCAAAAGTGACAACATTGCACATAAACACAAACACCGACATTTCGTAAATCGAAATAGATTTCTCGTCAGTTTCTCATACATCTAAGTCAGTCAATGAATTGGCTCTGCTTTGTGCGTTTGTGTTGCTAGCACTAAATAACACTTAAGCAATGGATGTTTGTCTAAAAATTGCTCGTTTAAATTAACAAATTGCTCACCATACAGTTCCGTATGCCCCGGTACCGATCGGACTCAACTCTTGATATCTGACAGGGGCTTCAAACACAGTCTTGTTAATTTCTATCCGATAAAATCCATCTGGGAGTTCAGACATATTTTCACAGTTTGCTGATGTTAACACTACAAAAATCGCTCTGAGTTGAGCCGGCAAGTGTCGTAATACCAAGCGAACGGGAAGGAGTTGTAACAGGACGCTGCTGCAGCACCTTGCTTTCAAAGCGGAGGAAGTGCGCGGGGGGTGCCCAAGTTTGGAAGTTGCTGCGCACCATGAGTTAGTACCCAGTCCAATGGAGTCCAGGGAAGAAAGAAATGACGTAATTAGGTAGCCCCTAAATTAAATAATTCTTTGTGATATGATAGCTAGAAGTAATTTCTCTGACGAAAGGTGGAAGCTCGAAACAACAGCATGTTAAAAATATCTTACGGCTAAGGCTTTTCAAAAGTCAGCCACTGATTAATTTGAAAACAATTCAAGAAACTCAATCAGCAAGGGGGAAGTACCTCCCTACAAGCTGAAGCCGAAAATGTACCCAAGATTCATGCCCTGAGAGCGGCGGTTAGTACCTTATGCAGTACGCACAATAAAACAACATGGGTGACTAATTAATTAACGCACTGGAAATTTGTTGACAGTAATTAGTTAAGGCAGGTGAAGACGATCAGAGACTTTGTATATGTGCGGTAGTTTATAATTAACGGGATGCCAAAGAGATTTTCTAACCGAGTGAGGTTAGAAAGAGTGAGAAATATGGATTTCGATAATTACCTAGAATACTCGCCTTTAATTTCTATCAGCAATTGATAGAATGAGTCGGGCTTCACCCTCGTTAGGCTATAGTTATTCGTGCAACAGGCCCGTCGGAAGCCAGGGGGAAGGGCTGGGGGTGGGGGATGTAGCACCTCCCCCCAGACAATTTCTCTCTCTTCTTTTTCAGCCAAAAAATTAATTTTAAAGAAAACGAAATGAAACTTGTAGGACAGTTAGGACTACATATGTACCTAGGATGTTTTAAAGGAAAATATTTTGCCGCAGCGTCAATTCTACTGTAACAATCAAGTAAGTAAGTAAGTAAGTAAGTAAGTAAGTAAGTAAGTAAGTAAGTAAGTAAGTAAGTAAGTAAGTAAGTAAGCAAGTAAGTAAGTACTGAAGTAAGTAAGTAAGTAAGTAGGTAGATAGGTAGGTAGGTAGGTAGGTATGTAGGTAGGTAGATAGGTAGGTAGGTAGGTAGGTAGGTAGGTAGGTAGGTAGGTAAGTAAGTAAGTAAGTTAGTAGGTACACGGATTTCAAAGTTTTTGCCCTGAGCACAAGTTTGTTCGCGGGACACAAGATCCACTTCAACTCATGCAATAGGCATGCCATAATTGCCAGAGTGACACATTTTCTGTTTTGCCACACTCCACCCTGGTGTCTGCGTAAATTTCACCGAATTCCGCGTGGCACGTGACCAATTGTCCTTTCACAAGATGTTTGAATCGCTTTTTGTTCTCAAAAATTATTCTTATACATGAAAAAGAGTGGTTAGCCAATCCTCAGTACAAGAGGTACGTATAAACGCTACAAGCGGTCAGTAAACAAAATGTAATATATGTACTATACGCTTCCGGTCCGCTGGGGGTAAACTCTCATGTTCGTTGTAAAGTGCCAGTGAGGATTTATATGGAACAGTCGCTACGTAAATGCACCACTTTTATAAATTATTTGTGACTGGATTTCAGTTCAACCGTTGCCAGAATTCCTTGCGAGTGGGTTGGATCGAGCAAGGAGATATAGACGTACCAAACGAGGCGCCGAAAGCGCGAGTCTTAGCGGGGCCCGAGGACATGCTCCCGATCCCGGGAAATTTTAAGAACTAGAAGTTTTTGATAGAAAGGAAGTGCTGCAACATTTGGAAACGAGTTAAGTAGCAAGTCCATACTACTTAGTTCGTTTTCCATTTTTTTTCGGATTTAAAACGGTTATTAGAGCACTCTTACACCCAGATATACGTTGAAAGCAAAAACGAGAGTTGAGGGTAACAATGTCGTGTTTAGGTTAGACAAAATTCTTCGAAAATTTGTCAGAGAGCTTGCATGCTTGTGTAGCCTCAGGAGGTAGGCTGTTCCATGTAGTTGTACCAGCGGAATAGCAAGCTTATTCTCGGAATCTCTCATATTAATTTTATGATGTGACATCACTGCGTTGAATAAATTTTCAAGTTGAGAACTCCGGTGCAAGGCCGTTAATAGGTTTATTAGACTTTGCTTTCAAAATCTCACGACGAGTTTTTGGCTTCTTCCAATTGCAATTTAGTACTGATTTCGAATAGTTGGTGCATTTGAGTCATCATTGGAGAAAGTCAATTTACCGCTCCGGTATTTTTACAAGTTTTAGCTAATGAAACAGAACAAAGATACAACATTCAATTCAACTCGTTTTATTCAACTGTAATTTACAATCGTAGTCAATAAAAGCCTTGTTTAAGTGCACTGGACAGGAACAAAGTTATTTAAGGTCATTCGGGATCCATTGAAATAGAACCCGCACCTAAATTTTTTTTTTTCAAACTTTCCTCAATTCTAAATCATTATATGTAAACTGCAAATATACTGCAAAAACTTTCGATATATGATTGACACAAATACCCTCTCCAAGGCTATTTTTTTTTCAGTTATTGTAAGCTTGAAATTAAAACTACAGTTTCCTCATGTGGCAAACCAAGATAACATCGACGAGCATAAAGGAAATAAAGGAAAACAACAATAACTAATTCTTCTGGATTAGGAGGACAGTTTTCTTGTTATTCTCAGCAAAAACATTTTTGATTAGGCAGCATTTTCGTGTGCTTTTGTTGTTGCTATGTTTCGAAGCCTAAAGAAACAGTGTATTCTTGGATGCTTTTTTATATATTTTTCCACACTTGCAGCACTCAGATTTTTCCTATTTTTCCCCTTCAGAGAGAGCTGTTGAAATTTAATCGATTGACAAAAAAATTGTTGGGTACCCGTGCTTGTTTAGGAGAAACTCTAGGAAAACTGGCAAAACATGTGCTTTTTCCACCCCATTTCCGAGAGGAGACTGGAACGAGTAAAACAAAAAGCCCCACATATTACGAAGAAAACTACTTTTTTCATTATTTGTTCTGATAAACCTTCAAGAGCTCAACATTCACTAGAATATTAAAAAAGGTGTTAACATTTTAGAAATTCTAACATTCGCAGTACTTAAAGATGCGCTATGCAAAACTGGGGAATTAACTTAAAACTTTTAAATTACAAAAAAAAAAAGCACGTCGATTCAGTAATTTAAGTCGAATTACTTTGTATTTTGTTTTGTTATTAGCTTTGGCACTCACAAGCCCTAAAGAGCTTTTTGGTTCGGAAAAACAAAGCGCTAGTGTGCTTGTACAAAAATAGCACCGCCCAGAGACATGAACTGATGTAGCCGAGAAACCTTATGACCCTCTGGGCTACTATAGTTACAATAGAAAACGATTGACTTACATAACACGAAACACAATATCTTGTAGTGTACTCGTACAGCCCAACTTAAAATGACTTGGCGAAATGGAGTTTGAATCGACACAGCATCGACAAGGTCGAAACACGAAAAGCCATTGAAAGCAGGAATATTTAAAAGGATTGCTGTTGAGGGAATATTCTGCACTGACGGCATACGATCGCCGGATTTCTGACATGAAATGCTCGCAGCGCGTGAGCTGTAGTGGCGGTCAACACTGGCTAGGGCGCTACATCTCGTCAATGGCAGTTTTAAGTTTGTCACACTCACAGGACGGCTTTGGGGGAATACTAGGCAATGTACAAACGCCGGGATGTGCTGAACTTTATGCGTGTACACCAAAGTCAAAGACGAAGAGCTTGAAAACATTCTTGTCGGAATGATAACATGGACCCGTGCAGGTATCAAGCTCAGAACAAAAGATAATAACTATAAGTATCATTTGCCTGGAGGCTCGGATCTGTATAGTATTGAAGCAGGAGTAATTTTTTTCCTTCCGGTTTTCCATGAAGGCCAACGAACAGGTTCGAACATTTCCGAAACAACGACGGTAGAAGTTGCAGCAATGCATATGGACAGCGGTCGCCTGCTACAGGCGGTGAAAAAGAAAACATGGCGATCGATTTGATTTGATCGAGCTTGTGGTGATATCGCATTGCTGATCTCTGTTGACCTTTTGACTCTAGTTTGCTGAGCATGAGCGAAAAGACGTCATAATGACTAATATCTGCAGCACTGAGAGCTTAACTTGAGCTGTGGTGCCAAAAACCTATTTTGGTCGTAGTTTTGCAGCATTTGGGTCGAACGTGACCAACAGGAGAGGCTTTGATTTTAGCCTTTCAATTTGTCTTTGTTGCAGTTGATTAGCGACGTTGGAAGGTGACCAGTTTTGTAGAAAGGAGAACAGTAAGTACGCTGAAACTTTTAATTTAGCAGCCAGATTATGTCTGCCAACCGGCATTATATTTTCCCGGCTGAAAACCCGCTTTGTTTTGGTCCTGTCCCTCGGAACCTCATTAAATCCCGTGTTGTATATATTCAGTTGTGTGTTTTGACATCTGAATGGTGTATCTTCTAGTTTTGCATTATTAACATTAAATGCTTGTTTTCAAACTTGGGCAGGTAATTTGCCAAACAGTAGGAAGATTAGGGTGGTGAAAGAGCATTTATTTTTTCTGTATTCAGTTACATTAGATACTCGATGGTTTGATCCATAACGCTGCGTTTGTTAGAGATCGTGTCATCTTCTAGCGAAAATCTGGTTCCGAGTTGAAAAGTTTGAGCCTCGCAAACAACATATGTCTTGATTGTTTTGCTTTCATGTATTTAGACAAGGAATAACCATAAATGCTTTATTGAAATGACGATTGTTTGTTAGATTAAGTGAAGTCGCGTACTCGGCGTTGCGTTACCAGAAAATGAAATGGCTCCCTCTTGTGCTAACGTCAAAACAAGATTTTGAAATAAATAAGAAGGCATAACAGTTCTCCGCAGCGGTGAACAGAAACGTCGAGAGTGCATACGTAATGAAATTCGACAAATGTTTTCAACTGAGAATCCCATAAAAGGCCTTGAAAATCAAATCGATCGAAATTCGAGTGGAAGTACTTTGTTAAAGTTTTAACAGTACCAGAAAATTAAATTTACTTGGAATGACTGTTTTCAGAGGTAGCTAAAACGTGCCCGTTGTGTTTGACTCGCAGTTGCGATCAATACTAGTCTTTGTTGAGTTGTTAGCTAATTTTGGAATATCCGTCGAGATATTTGCCGGAGATAAATGCCATGACAAAAGAAGCCCCTATGCTATGGCCTGCTGTAAAATTTAGTCTCTTTCACACCCCATTTTTGATCGTTTTATACAACAAAAAGCATTTTGCAGTCTTGCTTTGCAATACGTTCCATCTGTTTAGTGTCAAAATATCATTGTTTGGTTTCGGTTATTTTGGCATTAGGATAAACACGTAACTTAGCAAACCGAGGTGTGGCGGATGTACTACTTTATTTCCTCGCCTTTTACCGGTGAAATTGTCTGCCGTGACATTTCCTGCCGCATGTCGTTGACTTTATATGCCAGACAGGCTCGGTTCACAGGAAGTACGCATTTTCCGCGCTTGTGGAGTTCGATTGTTTTCAAACTGTGTGTTAAGGCAAACAACTTAAACACTGCTCAGAGAAGCGTTATACAAACTCGATCAAGCAACTAACGGACAGATATTTACAAAGGTAAGAGTAGCTGATATTCAGATTTTAGAGAAATTAGAACGCGCATTGCTTGTTGTGTGGAATTTCGCCGGCAAAACGATCGAAGTTCGAAGGCGCTTAAGAATTGATTAGTTCAATTCATTTCCTTTGAACACATTTATGTATAAACTACAGTTACTGTAGTATGTTTATATTTTGTGAAAAAACTATCCAAAATCATCTCCATATTCCTTTAAAGCAAGCTTATTAAATTTTACATTCTTTAGTAGCTTAATGCACAGTGTTTTCTTTAAGATTAATTTATATTGTCACTTGTTTTGTTTTATAACGAGTATATCTTTTGTTTTCCAACGGAGTTACTTTACGAAATTAAAAGTAGCAAGAGAGAGCCAATTATATTAGTATTCGGGTTGGTTCAACCTGACTTTACTAGCGAATATCATAGTCTTTGAACGAGCAGCTGTCAAAAATTCCTGCTGTCCGTAAGCGAAAAATGTTCGAGAAAAGACTACAGTCGCCCAAACTGATGTATCTATGTTACTGATAGAAAACTTAGTACACATTGATAATTCATTTAGTACAAATTATTTATAAGGTAAAACAGCTGTCTTGAAGATATAAGAGAAATATAAAGGGAGGGGATTCGAGTTATGGTGCTAGTAAAAATAGTTTGGATTAGAGGAAGTGATTGTAAGTAATTTGAACAAAGCTTACATTATAAGTTAAAAGAAATTAATTGTGTGACACACACATTTAGCCAATAAGGAATTTTTTAAATAGTTTTTTTTTCTTGATTAACTCTAGAACTCCAGTGAAATATCTTCAAGTTTTTGACAGAAAAACTATAATATTAACATCCAAGGAACCTATTTATTATTCAATTTGTTGAACTTTGTTTATAGCATGTAATAAAATATTAATTTAAAAAACGTTGTACATATTTAATGTATTAGACAATGATTTAAAAAAGGAGTTTACATCAATTCATCACTTTTCAATCTGTTCTTTGTTTCTTAAAAACTTTTTTGGCAAGCTCTGAAATTCCTGGTAGTTTCAAGATCTCAGGGAGCCTGTTTTAAGTCCCAAGGGCAGTTTCATATGTATAAACACCAGATGATGTAATATAACTATTATTAATGACTATACTTGAAAGATGGATAGATTGAAATGATAAACTTTAAAATAACCACAACTGATGTATTTTCTCTTACAAGTGGCAATCCCCACCTTGATGCTTATTTAGTCTTGGTTGGGCAAAGATCTACACTAACAACTTAACCCTCAACCCTTTCTTCCTGAGGGATGTCGATCGTTTTGAAGAATAATTATATTGCTGGATAGTTGGACGAGTTTGAATAGATTCCTAATCTTGTGAGTTTCTTGAAAACTGAATTCATACAGCAAACAATTTAAGTTATGAGATTTTTTTGTAGGTAACCCTCTAGATCCATCATAAGGATTAAAGAAACTTCAGTCTGTTTATATATATTTAATAATGTTGTAGCATAATTAAAAGTGACTCCTCCCACCATATAAAAGAAACCAATAAAGACTAAAGAAATTTCTGCTTATAAATTAATAAATTCTTGCACTATATGTAAGAATTCTATACTTTTCTCCCGGATATCAAACCAAACTCTTTTGATACTACTTTTTACAAAATTTGAATTTTATGACAGAGAACATTAGTTTAGATTCAAGATTACCCCCAGCTAACTGTAAGCTAGTATAATCAGCAGAGTCTTCAAGATACCTAGCATTTTCCTATTTTCCTTGCTACTTAAATTTTAAAGTTAATGGTACTAACAGTAGTTTTGAATAAGTTCTTATCAATTTTATCTAATCACTTTTATTAATACAACCAGCTGCATATTTGGCATGTTTGTACATATTCCAAGTGCTCATCATATCTATGTTGTATATATATTAGCTGAACTATATAATAACAGCCCCTGTAACTCAGGTTTTGAGTTTAGCAATGCAATGATTGGACTGTACTTTTTTTATTTTGCATAGATAGGTAATGTAATAAATTTGCAATACGAAAACGAACGCAAGTCAGTTAGAATCCAATACAACTTCAACATTTTGATGCAGTCCAGCCCCATTTTCAAGTTAGAGTGATAATCACTCTGAAAGTCACTAATAATTACTCTTAAAAAAGGTGCTGGATGCATCAAAGTGCGAAATTGTAACTGATTCGAAAACGTATGTTAGTTTTTGTGTTACAAATTATAAACCACTTGAAGCTACTTTGATTAAGATAGATTATGTATTTTTAGAAATTGAACACCAGAAGTAACTGGAGGTGTGAAAAAACTTCATCCAGAAAAATATTAAATGGCCAGACAACTTTAGGTTTCATCTGATTCTCAGATATTGTTTCTAATCCATTCATTCATCCCCTGTAGACTCAGACAAAACTAAAATTTTTATAAACTATCCCAACCTTTTCAGCCCCAAATACTCCAAACAACCAGTATGCTTACTTACTGAATTCGCCTAAAGTTCTAGAAACCAAAATTTCTGTTTTAACCATGATTTTAGGAGAATTTTGCTTTTCATCTTTTCTATGTTTCCATTTTCTCATTGCAAAATGATGTAGCATTGGTATGAGTTATGTAAGGAGAAGTTAAATTTTAATAAACTGGCCAGGACTGTTTCCCAATTAGTTGTCCAGCTCTCTCTCTCTCTCTCTCTCTCTCTTTTTAAGTTTAATGGAAATTTACCAAAATCTAGTCAATTAACCTTAAAATTTATTAAAAAATGGTTATAATAATATAATAATAAAATTATTTTGGCTAAGTTAATAAAATTCCAAGTTTAAACTGTAGACATGTAAAAAGTGCTTACAAGTTGATTTAGAAATGAGTCATTCATGAAATCAATATAATACATAAATATGTTTTTTAAGAATTTTAATTCCACGTCTGATTAAATGTATTTATGTAAATAAGTGGTTCATTATAGAGTTCATAGATCTCTTCAAATGTTACCATTGTAAATATAAATAAATATATTTAGTCGTGATAATTTGCTTTCTCCGAAAATTAAATTCTGCTCGAGAATTTCAGGTTTGTATAAGCCTAGCTAAACGTATAACACAATCTTGAGAACAAACTTTAGAGTTTTGTTACTAACAAAATAGTTTCCATTTGTTAGACAAAATTATTTGATGAAAAAGTGTTAACCTACAGACACTTTTAGACCTCAGTTCATGCATGGTTGATTTCTTGATAACTAATTTGATTGACACTGTTAATTATACTCATTGGAATCTACTGTGGTATCATTTACGCATGTTGAATGATAACACACAATTAACGCAGACAAAATAATATGTTTTTAACATGTTTTTCTAATTGTTCAAAATATTAAATCTACTAAATTTTTTAATTTAAGAATTAAAATGCAAATTCATTGTATTTTAATCTAATTTATAATTCTTCTGTAAAACATACATGTGAGGCATTGTAAGCTCTTGACTTTAACAAAGCAAATGATAAACAAGTTGGTTCTTTGTTTCTTGGTTTTGCACAAGATAAACTTACAAAAGGTTCTAAACTTTCCTTTATTTGTAAGAAACAATTATTATAATTATCTTGCTCATAGAATGTACACAGTATATAATTTTTTATTGTTTCCAAGCCTGTAAATTATCACAGTTTGATACTGGAAGATAATTAAATAAACTGGAACTAAATTTGTGGCCTGTATTTAAGTACTATAATCTACAAAATAATTAATATATGTTTTTGTATTAGTTACTAAACATTGTTGTAACTGTTGTACAGTGTAGACCACATCAATAAACACTTTCAAAGTTGATCCAAACCTATGAAACTGAAGCAATCTGCACTAAACCCTTATGCTACTGATTTAAAAAAAGTCATTTTCTCAACTAAATTACAAAAGTAATTATTTGATTTCAGAATCTGTTGTTCATTAAGCAGTGGACATTTTTAGAATCTACTTGTAAAGAAAAGGAAAAACAGTCATAAATTTTTTAGTTTGACAAGCAGTGGTTTTAAAGTAAGAATATGTTAATTTAATTAATTTAAGACTGTTTTTGTCAGGATAAAGGTTAAGACATGAAAAATTATTGTATACAGTTTATGGTTATTGACAGAAAATGTTATCTTACCCAGAATTTTTGCACTCACACAGATATCCTTGTTCTGCTTATTGAGAACTTAGTGTGCTGTATCTTGTTCAAATAAGATTGCAAAATAAAGCTTTCAATCCCTGATCATAAACAAACAGGTATCAATATTTAAACTAAGTAATATTAATGACAACTTGATGAAAGGTCATGCCCTAGTGCAAATCTTAGCTATAATCTCAGGTGAATTTGTGAAAACATTAGTGCTATTTTGTTTTTCTACTGTTCACAACTTTTGTGAGTGCAAACAATGATCACAGCACACCAAGAATAAACCATTTGTTCATGTCATTGGTTTGTTTATCACTTGATAAATCGAAAACACTTGTTATTTTGCATAAGTTATCAGCAATTCAGATAACAGATTGGCCAATGTGAAATATGGCTCATTAAACAGATTTAAAACAAATAGCAGGCTTGTGCATTTATAATGTGATGTTCTGTAATGTATCTGTTAAAATTAATCCTACTTTCTTTTCTTAATAGGAATCAAAAGAAAACTCTCTGAAACTATTGTACAAAGGATTTGCTGATCATTTTGGTTATACCTTGCGAGAAAGTCAGCCTCTACAATTGTTTTGAACCAGAAATCATCAGAGTAGCTGGACACATAGCATGTTCTGTGATGCATGAACGACTTTATTGTGAGAACTAAATGTCAGCTGTTGGATGTTTTGCCAGAAATCTTTTGTCCTAAATTCAAAATAACCACACAAAATTAACAAAGAGAATTACAATGTCTCATTTAGCCAACCAAATTGATTCACGGGCTGAAGCTCGTCGGAAAAGAAGGGAACAGAGATTAGAAGAGAGACGGAGGTCTGATCCTAGCCTTGCAGCCACAGAACTCTCCCAACCTGTTACAGACAATGCAGCTAACGCTCAACCTCGCAGCGTTGGCAAGAATGGTTTCGTAACAAGATCTAGGTCCTCCACTGGCTCTGAAAGTGAACTCTCAAGAGCTTTGACCTCTGGAGAGAAAAAAGAGAAGAGGAGAGAAAGGGGAAGGCAAAAAGGCGATATGGCTCAGGAAACCAAAGGCCCTGTTATGCCTGTAGTCTCTGACATCTCTACATTGAACCTGAGAGAGCGAAATCCTGAAAATGAGTTGGATTCTCCTACAGTTAATGGAGTGGAACAGGAAGCAGATTTTATTCAACCAGATAAAGGTCATGGAGACTTAGTTGGCAAGAGGGAAGGATATGGAAACTATAAAAAAGCTGGCACTGTTGTTGATAAAAAGAAACAAAAACCTGCTTCTAGAAATGATGTTCACAACACAGATGAAGATGAAGTTGATGCTGATAGTGAACATATGAAAGTAGATCAATTGACTGGTGAGGTTCGGGCCACAGCTCCTGTTAAGAGAATCAAGCAGAATTATTTAGCATCTGCCGCAGGAAACACTGCAAGGGCACCTAGAACTGTGCAGATTGATAAACCAAATAATGTGAAAAGGCAGTGGCCACCTTCCCATCCTACACCAGAAGATGATGATGAGGATGAGGAATTAGCACCCAGGCGTCGTCAGCCAGTAGTTAAAACTTTTGAACATCATGATGAAGTAGATAAGGGAGGAGTAAGTGAGGAGCATGTTCAATCCGTCCATTCCCTAAAGAGTCAGTGGTCCTCGAAACCTTTTGACAAGAATCGACCTTCACCAGGTGTTAATAAACCACATGTTGGTATCAAGAAGGATGCTGATTGGATTAAACATTTTCGACCAGTCATTGATGAAGGGGATGTGCCAAAAGAACCCCAGTGGCTAAAAACAGTCCGCCAGCGCAGGTGGTTGTCCACTGTTCGAGCTCGATTTCCACAAACTGAAGAGGAAGCTCGAGCTTTCGCTCATCGTTCAACAACTCCCCAAAAGCCAACAGAACAAAATCCATTTTCTGTCATGCGTTCAAAGTCTGATTTGGATGACGAATTCCAGGAAATGATGAGGCGGCGACGCCAGAAAACTGATGATCTATCTATAGGGTCTACTTCCAATATCAGAAGTGGTTCAACCTCTCGCGTGAGGCGATCTATGTCTTCCTTCAGTGAAGGAGATAAAGACAGAGACACTGTTGATACATTCCTTATATTAAATAAAGTCCCAGTTAAAGGGCCAATGAAGGAATACAAAAAGAATGTTCAGATGGAGCGATCCAGAACCACAATGTTGGGTTGGTCTTTTTCAACAGATCGCCTTGAAGATCCAAACAGATTTGAGTTACCAACTCCCCTTGATCTACAAACACTGGATGATGAAGATAGAGATATGGGAATTCACAGTCTTAGCTCATCATCAACTTCTTCAGCAGTTTTTGGATATGAAGATTTACCTGATGCAAGTAGTACTCCATATGCAAGACAACACTCTGGCTCTGAGAGCAGCGATGAGCCAAATCGACCATACAGGAAACGAGTGAAAGACATTAAGAGAAGCCTCTCTGAAACATCTCAAGGAGATATAGCAAGAGCAAATACTGAAGACCTCCAGGTAGTTCCTAATGTCCATGATGTCAAAGAAAGACTCCGTTCAAGTGGAGACAAACCAATTCAGCGCACAACACCAGAAGAGGAAATTGAGGCTGTTTCAATGGTTCGGGCAGCTTTCGACCAGTCAGCAGTGCCAGATATTACAGATGGGCCAAGGACAGTTCCAGAGAATGATCTTCTCGTTTGTCCCAAAATGAAAGATTTGAAAGAACAATTAACGAAGCCTAGAGACCCTGCCAAGCCCAAAGGTGTCCAGTTTGAAGAAGCTGAACAAGTGCCAAAGATTTCAGATATTAAGAATAGATTTTCTGCCAAAGAGCAGGAAAAACTGAAGCATTCTGGAAAGCCAAACATTGAAGCTAAGAAAGTCTACAAGGGCTCTGACTTTGAATCTGTGATGGCACATAGAAAACATGCTACTGATGACAGTGACGAGGGCTCTGGAAAAGCTGCCGAGGAGATTAAGAGTCTTGCTTCTGATATAGCAAAGACTTTTGGAGCAGATGATAAGAACAGGGATTTAGATTGTTATGCTGAAGGAATCAAAGATGAAGATGTCCATTGTGATGGCGGAGGACATGATTTACATCTCTTTCATAAAAATGGCCAACTGAAAAAGCCCATTATTGAAAGACAACTTCAAAGGAAAACTGCCAAGAAGGGGAAAGGCCAAGAAAAACCTGTTAGCCTGCATGATGTTGGGAATGCAAGACAGCAGAAAAAACCAACTGCATATGATTGTTCTACAACTGGTGAAAGCACAGAGGAAGATGCGGATATTGACAAAGGGGGTTCACAAATACCAGAGAAAGAAGAGAAAGGCTGTGATGATGAGTCAGACCAATCTGATGATGATAGTGATGATGATGGAGAGACTGAAAGTGAGAAAGAACAGAGGTCAGATGATGATGATGAAAGTGATAGTGATGATGGAGGAGATGGAAGTGATGAAGAGAGGAAAAATAAGAAAAAATCTGACAAGGGTGATACTGAAGAAGAGGATGATGATGAAGAGGAAGAGGATGAAGAGGAGGATGAAAAGAAAGAAATTAGAAAAACTGAAATTCATGAAGAGAAAAAGTTTATTAAAGTTAAAGTTTCAGAAGGGAAAAGCCATGTTGAAAGTCATGTGACTGTTAAAGAAGTCTCACAGAAAGAGGAAACCAATATTAATATAAGGGTCAGAGCTGATGAAAAAATAAAAGTTAAATTTGAGGAAATACATGTAAAAGAAAAGAAAGAAGTGGACTTAGAAGTTGAAAATATTGATGACTACAAAGGTGAGATCAGTTATCAGGAAAAAAAGAAACAACCTGAAAATCAGAAAAAGGAGGAAACAAAAACACTTGACAAAAAAGCCGAGTATGGCGAGAGTGATTCATCTGGTTCAGAGAGTGAGCCAGAGGTTGAAGATGGTGAGGTTGAGAGTGATGTTGACGAGAAAGATGGTGATGATGATGAAGATGATGAACAGCTTCGAGTGTTACCAACAGGTCGACCTCTTTCAACGGCATTTGAGGTGCTTAAGAAGGTCAGAAGGCCTATACAAGATGAGCGACCCAGTTCATTTGCTTTTGATGATGATCTTGAATTAGCCCCTGTTACAGACAAGTAAGTGCGTGAATATGCTTTCAGTGACTAATTTGTGGTGTTCAGGCATTGTGGGGAGGGGGGGAGGGGGGGAAAGAGCAGGAGCAGTATTTAGCAAAACCTGTTTCTCTGTTCCTGATAGCTGTTTGCTATTATTTTTTTTCTATTTCTTTCTTTATATTGTTTGTGATATTCAATGTTTCTTGTAAGAGTTCTGTGTTTGTGTCATTTTTCTGGATCTTTCTCAATTGGCCATGACTGTATACACATAAATTTGAGGTCACTGAATTAGTTTTTGAGCCATTTAAGATTGAAAGCAAGTTGCAGCTGCCTGAATAATAAATTAAACCATTTTTCAAGTAATCAACAACCACTATTTGAAAAAAAGATTGTTTCAAGACTGGTTGAAGAACAGTCAAAACATTGCACGATATATAATTATGTTTTCTGGAAACCCATCAATCAATCAAGACATGTGTAAAACATTGCAGTTTAGAAAATGGATTGCTTGTGATAAATGTGTAATTATGGTTCTTCAAAAACCTCTTTGGTCAATCTTAAAAACAAATTCAGCAGCATTTCTATAAGGTTCCAGAAGGTTACTGCTAGTTTAATTTATAGTAAGTTATATTATATAGTCATCAATTATTGTCATAATTGTTTTGTATATGATGTGATTTTCATAACAGCTTTTGTCTGGAACCACTTTCCTTTCTCCCTGACCC
>JAOBAT010073090.1:6611-44663 GCA_026413305.1 Hydrozoanthus tunicans | reverse complement strand
TGGTTTCAAATGGATGACTAAGAAGCAGATTAACGATATAGACTTAGCTAAGTACGAAGTGGATAATGAAAAAGGACCCAAATTTTCTAGAGGCCGTGTGGTATCGATCTTTCTGTAAACTTGCCTTGCACAATCGACACTCGATCACATAATCTTAAAAGCAAATTAAAGTTTCGTGCAAGGCACAACTGTAGGTCTGTTTACTAAGTTCTTTACGGCACAGAACAATCCGTAACAAGATTTTGTCAAGAATAATTCAGATGAAGGCCTCTGATGACACTAAAGAATAGATTTTACACAGCAGCTGAATGTAGCGTTGCCGTGACAAGCACACGTGTTATCTTATGTCGTTTTAAGGTCAAGTTAATATCTGCTACCGCGCTCCCAATGCACTACAGTACAGACGGATTTCATGTTAAAACTTCCTAAATTTACTATTAAGCCAGTTACACAGATTTTCTTTACAGTCCCGTTAAGACATACCCACCATTTCTCACTCCGCTCCAATGTTGCTCGTGGTACGTTGTGTTTCCTGTCCGTGTAAAGTGACCGGACGAGCAATAGAATAACCGCACAACACAGAACTAGTACAATGATTGAGACTCGGCGACGTCGAGGGATAAACATTCTCTCCACTCAACCGGGATATCGGGGAAAACACGCTGGTCCGATGAACAAAGGAACTAGTTGGTTAAACAAGCAGCAACACTTTTCCCTGCTTTGTAGCCGATCGTGACATCTGAAAACTGACACTAATGAATAGCACAAACCGTTGGAGGGCTTCGGGGTGGAGGGGGGGTCGGGTGAGAAGTGTCAAACAACTGCAGGACTAGAAGTATGTCCTGCATCTCCTCAACTCTTTTCACTAAGAAGCGTAAAACACAGGCCAGAAATATTTCATTATGTTTGTCATTGAAGACGAAAAATTTTTCCGCATTTCATCGAACACCTTGATCAAGGCTCTCCCAGTAGTCTATTAAGTCAGGCTCACCAAATTTCTAGATATCATTCGTTCGTCGAAATGATAATCAATTTGAAAAGTAAAATTCTTCCAAACCTGTTCAATGAAAACTGTAAGGAACTTAGTTGAAAGGGTTTACCAATACAACTGGGACTGAAAGAATATTAAAGCAACATGGTTTAAAACTAATTAGCGTCTTGGGTCATGGGAAGTTTCTGACATAAAGTATATCTCGGGAGATGAAGCGGGATAGTGGAAATATGAATATTCGCATATTTTTTGGCCTCGAAATATGAGTTTTTGACTATTTTATCCTCGGAGTATGAATATTAGGCCAGCCAGACCAGAAAATATGAATATTTGAGAATATTTGCCTCTGGAATATGAATATTTGGGAAGTATTCCGAAATGAATATGATTATTCTGGTTTGAAATATTCCGCTTAATCCCCCGAAGTATTTTCAGGAGTTATTATCCTCGGGCTCAAGGCCAGTTAAACCCGGGATTAATTTCCCAACCAAGTCCTTGGTTACTCCCCTAAAATACTTCCGAAAGACGAAAAATTTTCACCCTTGTAACGGACTGTTCAATGCCCGTAAGCCCTTAGGGTAGAGAAACGATCTCCCGCATGCGCATTGAGGTCGATTTGCTCCTCTTTGCTAGCGCTAGTGTTTTTACCTTCTTATCATTCAGACGAAGCCTTCCACAAGAGAAGGCGAAACCTAAATGTACATTTTATAAATTTTAAACCGTGAAAACCGTAAAACTTTTTTTTATGGATTTTAACTTTTTTTATCGTTATCTTCTTTGAACTAAAATAAAGCTGGTGACTTAGACACTGTTGATTAGACGACGAAATTCGCCTCCATACAAACTTAGTGCCATTTCAAACACCGTGCTACGCCTACAGTCGTGCTAAACGGAAAAGTCCCCAAATCACCCTAAAAATACCAAGGGATAAAAATTTTCTACCCTAAAAAGTACCTTTCGGTTATAAAATTACCCTAAAAATACCTATTAAAAGATGAAATTTTCCCCTGGGTAGCTAGCGGGTCGTGTTGTGCTGGACTTGATAGGCGCGTGTGTAGTACAAAGTTCTTCATTTAAAACTTCTTTTCAGTACGCACGTTTGTTAAAACACAAGACTACAAGCAATCCAATAGCTTGGCGTATTGAAACCCTAAAAACACCTAACACCGTTTTTTTTTACAACCCCTAAAAAATACCGGACTGGCAATTTTAACCCCTAAAAATACGACGGTCATACCTACCATCTCAACATACGGGAGTAGCCCCCCCCCCCCCCCTCCCCCACCCCGGGCTAAACACATCCGAATTTTTAGCACGGCGTTTGAATACGTCATACTTAATACGTAGTAGAGTCGGGCCATCTAATTCTTTGTGCACCACTGTGACTAGCATAGGCTTTGGTAGATTGTGCTTGAAAAAATAAGTATAATATGCTTTTAGCGATGCTCGAGTTTTTTTAGAAATTATGCCAAAATTTACGCTTCATTTTGAAAATTATGCGCGGCTCTATTAAATTTGCGCTTTTGGCGCTTACTAAATCACAGGCGGCCCAGGCCGTAATAGTGATCAGCAAATATATTAAAATACGATCACCTGAAACAATTTTAAAAATTTGTAACGCTCGGTTAGCTCTATGGAACGCCAAGCATGACAAAAGTTTAAAACAACAATACATAGTTTCTTTCACGAATCTCGACAAGACACCTGATAAAGGTATTGAAACCCCTATATATACACAACATCTCTAATATGATGTATGTCGACGGAAGCTTAAAACATCCCATGGGTATATATTTTGTATGTTCACGCACACATATAGGTTGACAACAGTGAGATTTAGCACCGCGCATACGTGGACGGCAAACGCAATTTGCATTCTGACGTTTGCCGTATTTCTGTCTTGTTTTCTTGGTTTTAGCTTCACGTTGACGCGAGCTTCAAGCGAAAACGTGCGAGCAACTCGAATAAGACTGGAAATTTGTGCAATCAAAATCTTATTCTGAAAATACAAATTAGCAAAGAAAATATTTTTTACTGTTTGTACGTCACAATTAACAATTGTTTGATTCCCGTAAATGAAAAATGCCAATTGGCACTATCTGAACAACTACTTGTGTTGTTTCTTCAATTTAGCTTGCTAAACATTAAGCATAACATCCCTTTACCTTTTTAACGACTTTAAAAAATATCTTTTTATGCTTGTAAAAAGATAAAAAAAAAAGTCTCAGGTAAATATCATACGCGAAAACCCTTACCTTGGCGTACGTACGGCAAATGTGAAACGGCAGACGCGGTGCTAAATCTCCTGTTATCGATTACTTCCTAGGTATCGATATCCCGAAAGAAGATCTGTCCCGCGCGTACAGTAGGACACTTGGGATATAGAGATTACTTCATGATTGGTGAACGCGTAAGATGTTTATTCACAATGAGTGAACAAATGTCGTACAAGTGAACCAACCATGAAGTAATTTTTTTATTATATTAGTACTGAGATAGTACACAATAGAAAAACAAATAAGAATAACAAACAAATGCAAATAGCTTCACTACGCCCCAGCACATATCTCTATGCTCCTTACAATCGCGGAGTCCGAAATGAATGGTGTTGTTAAACCAAATGGTGTTTAGCAAAGCTTCAGCACTTGAAACTCCTAAAAGTTCTTTCTCAAAAAGAACATTGACTTCGTCTTCGCTAAGAGCGACAGAGGCGTTCGGTTTGTTTCCTTTGCCTTTCTGCTTGAGGTCTTTTTGTTTTGATTGTAGAGCCTTTCTTGCTCGTTCAAACTCTCTGTCCTTGAATATATTATAGCCATAATTTTGCCATTTTAGGTGTCTTCAAAGCTTGCAAACATCGAACGGAGAGAATTTGGTTCATATTCTTCGTTGCTAACAACAAGGACGAACTCGCTCAGATAGTCATTGAGTTGTGATGGTGAAATCTTTTCTATTTTCTTCGTTTCTTGTTTACCTGATACTAGGAATTCCTGTAAAGGTGCAACACTCTGCTGAGTTTTTGGTTTTGGTTTTCTTGATTTTCTATTAACTCGTCAACAGAAACTTGAGCAAATCTTAAAGAAGCCGACACAGCCATTGTCATTGAAACCGATGTCAACAACTGAAGAGCAACTGCGAAGGCGGGAAAACTTAATACAGCTTTCGTCACTAGTGAAAAAGATCGTATCAGCGCTATGATTGGCTATACGGTATTTTTCACACGTGAAAAACATCGTATGACCAATCACAACTCAGGAAAAAAAGGTTGATACAAATTGTATTTCTTAATTTGCAAACAAATATATCTCAGTACTTATATAATAATATTATATACATGATCACTGCGGGCACAGCAAAGTTAGCGAACATCTAAAAACACGGCTCCCCAAATATCTCACGGCAAAAGTTTGTTTCTGAAAACTCCTCAACTTAAATTTTTGTGAACATCGCGGCAAAAGATTGTGAATACGTGACAAAGGTTTGAACACACAGCTCCAAAGTTTGTTGACAGCAACTCAAATTTTCATGGACATACTAGTCGCGGCAAAGGTTCATGAAACTGAGAACAAAAATGGTGTGACAGCGGCACGTAGAAATTGTCTGTCTGCTCAACTTATTTTTACTGTTAAATAATCATATCTTCCTTAATGGGTTTGGATTTTCTTTTCGATGAGAGTGGAGTGTTGTTTTCTTTGATTAGCTAATAGCGTAGTTAAATAAGACTGATTTCGGTCTGCTTATGCTGGTTGCATGTAGCCAAGGCAAAACCAGTTGTTTGTTTGAAAAAACTAGTAGTGAAAACAAAATTAATTTGCGGGTACGACCTCTACAAGCGTTTGAAATTTTTTTTCTAAAATAATAAGAAATAATTTATTTAAGACCTAAGTATAGCTTTCATCCCCAAAGGCAGTACTTGAATAAAAACTGATTAGCAGGCATGCAGTTCACCTAAAGGTCAAAGTTGATTTTTCAATCGTTACTACATGCAGTGTCAATGAAACAAATCGTGTAATTTAACCGAAACTGAGTGGTGTAATTGAGGATTTTTTGAAACACGACAATGCCAGAAATTTGGCCATTTTAAAGTTAAGCCGGGGACACACCACGGTTCGTAGTCGATCAAATTCAAGTACTCAGGGCTTGAGGATGAAAGCTATACACTTAGGCTTTCAATAAATTCTTTCTTATTTCTGGCATTTATGGTTAGAAAAAAAAGTTCAAACGCTTGTACTTGCTGAGTTCATACGGGGGAGGGGGGTATTCCCTGTATTGGGATGGTAGGTATGACCGTCGTATTTTTTAGGGATAAAGATTGTCCGTCCGGTATTTTTTAGGGGTTGTTAAAAGAAATCCTGTGTTAAACCAAGATCCTGGTATTTTTTAGGGTTTAAAAGAGTGAAACTATACTGCTTGCAGTCCCGTGTTTTAGCAAACGTGAGTATTGAACAAGAAGTTAAAAGACAATAGTCCTTCGGCGAACGTCAATTACGTGCGCGCCTTTTTTACTGCATACCACGTTCGGCGCAACAATAGAGGACTTTAAACGCCGACCCGCTAGCTAACCAGGAAAAATTTTCAGGTAGGTTTTGGAATTTTTTAGGGTGAAAAATGTTTATCCCTTAGTACTTTTTAAGGTATTTTGGAGACTTTTCCGACGGTCACCCCTACCCTTTTGACCCCGAAGTACCCCCCCCGGTTCATACCCGAAAATTAATTTTGTTTTCACTGCGTAGTCCTTCAAACACAAGGGCCCACAAGTAGCCTTGACTGCATGCAAGCAGCATAATTAGCTAATCAAACAAAACAACACTCCAGAGGTAAGCCAAAATCCATACTAAGAACAGAAGAAAGATGTGATAATCAAAAGAAAATAGTAAGCAGACAAAGAACTAGTCGAGTCTTTTTTTGCCGCGCCGTTGTCACATTTTTGTTCTCAATTTCTCAAACTCATTAGCCGCGACTGATATGCATATTCGCAAACTGTTCACGAACATTTGAGGTGCTGTCAACAAACTTTTGCCGTGCGCTTTGGGAAGCTGTGTTTTCAAACTTTTGCTGTAATGTTCACAAAAATTTGAGGAGCTGTCCACAAACTTTTTGCCGTGTTTGAGGAGCCGTGTTTTCAGATTTTCACAAACTTTTGCTGTGACCGTAGTGATGTCATTTCACGCGCTGGACTGATTTTCTACCCAGAAGAATCGATAATGTAAACCTATATATATGTGCGTGAACATACAAACTATATATATGAGATGTTTCAAGTTTCCGTCGTATATATACAAGGATTTCAATACCTACATCAGGTGTCTTGTCGAGGTTGCAACATATATTCGCTAAAGAAACTATATATTGTTGTTTTAGATTTTTGTCATGCTTGGCCTGTGCATAGGCGTTCCGTACATTGGTTTCTGTTGATAAACTGGCGTATACAAAATACTACTTTTTAAAATGTAGTGTTGTCAATCTTAGTGGGGGTTTTTAGGAAAGTGAAGAGGGAGCTATACGGAGAAAAAAAAAACAGGGAAAAGAAAAGAGGGCCTGAGATCGAGAGAGGAGAGAGAGTGTGAGAGAAGAAAGAGAAAAGGTAAACAAGTTGACACAGGGTTCCTGTAGCTCAGGACCTCTTAAATTTAAGACTTTTTAATGCCAAAAATCGCAAAATTTAAGACCTATCCAACGAAGTCACGAAGCTTGAAAATCGTACCCAGGCTTTTTCCACTGACTTGCACGCTCAGTAGAAAATAATAAAGAAACAAGATTTGCGCAATGTTCATTCGATTGAGTAGCACAAAACTCAGAAAACTGGCTTTTACTTCGTGTAGAGGACACAGAAACTTGAACCAATCAAAACAAAAGATAAAGCTTACCCCAACCTTACATCAACCAATCACAAATCTTGTTCAATTCTGTGTCCTCTACACGAAGTAAGAGCGAAAACTCAGTGAATATCCCAAGAATATGTAGAAAAATGACTGTTATTGAACAAATCTTTTCATTTCTTTTTCAAATTTAATGCCTTTTAAGACCTCAGGGATCAATTTCACCAAATTTAAGACCTTTTTAAGGCCTTAAATTTTCAACGACACTCATAATGACTTTTAATGACTTTTAATGCCCCGCAGGATCCCTGTGACAGCGCGAAATCTTCTATCACCCTCATTCACACTCATCTCTACAGCGACTCGCTCCAAACTCGCACACAGCTCAACCAAGCACATAATACATTAATCACTGCCATAATTTTAGAGCCGTACCTCAAATATCCACGGAGAAAATCGGTCATAAACAACTCACTTTGCCGATCTCTTTGTATCTCTGCATCAGATCGGTTTTCGCGACGAGACTGAATGCAATTGAAAATTACTTCCGTTTTCGGAACGGAAAACGCCTTTGCTTATCAGCTCTCCCTCTAATTGGCTGATGTTTAACGGCTACCATTCTTTGAATTCCATTCGTCTCGTCGCGAGCATATCAAACAGTAGTCTTTTTCTTTCTTTCGAAACAGTTCAAATTAAGCATTCTGGCGTCCCAGATCGACAATACAAACACTAAGTAAATAAGACTAAGATGATATTTTCATTTTCGTTCATCATCACTTCATGATTATTGTAGCTTTCGTTAACCGACCGTTACATATTTTAAAATTTCTTTCGTATTTTAATGCATTCATGATCACTGTTATAGCCTGGGCCGCCTGTGACTAAATCAGTGTAAATTTTTACCATGGCAAAGTGTAAGTTTGGGGTTGAGTTGTTCCACTTAGCTTTCAAATAAATGCTTTCTTTAACTATAACAGGACTTAACTTATCTTTCTTGGTCATTTTAAGAGCTAATCAATAGAAATAACCACAAATCTCAGCCCCCGTGGATTTTCTACCGCGACCTTTCCCAAACCAACCGCTGTATTGTTTTTGTTAGGTATACAAAAAGTAAATAATGTAAACAAACTTTCAAAAATTGAACAAAGAAAAAATCTTTTAGCAGCTTTGTACCAGTCTACGAAATCTTTATAAATAAAAACTACAAAGTATAGATCTGTGTTTACTGAAAACTTTTCCGAATCGTGAAGTGTGACTACACGGCTTGGTTTCTTAGGCTCTGGATTCTTGTGGACTGGAAGAGTTAATTAATCTAAGAAAATGAAGCTTCTATAAATTAAGTTCTTTAAATATCTCACATCTACTCACAGCCCCATTTCAGACTCTTTCCGAAAGGCATTCACTTAATGTCGTTGGTGCGCGATACAAAGTCAGTTGGAAAATATAGTTCTTCCCATCTTCAATATGTTAATTTTAGGTTATTGTTGTAACGAGAAATTCGTACATCGGTTAAAAAGTTAGTCTCTTTGACAGGTTTCTGCTGGTTTTTTGGAGGTTTGTTTTCGAAAATATTTGCGGGAAGTGACGAAAATCTCGAAGACCTCCGAACGATTCCGAAGATACCCGACGACGAAAACCCACTCAACATGAAATCGAGGCAACATGATCGTCCTTTTCGAAGGTTCGCACATGGAGCTGGTTGAGGCTGTCGTCTTCTAATCAGTGAAAATGCCGACGTATTTTCAGAGACCAGAGAATGCTCTGAAAAGAGCAAATGGTAAGTATTTTATCTTTTCTTTATTGATGTTAGATCGTAAAGAATTGAGTTTCTAACAATCTTTTTGACGTGTGATCAAATGTACACGTAATCAGATACAAGACATTTTGCTGTTCGATCAAATTTCGGACATGTTTTATCTTGACTTTTTGTCGGGTTTATCCCTTTTTAGCGAAGTCCGTAAAGGATTTATGTTGGTCAAATGATGTATATGAATGTAGTATGGCTGTTTGTTGTAATGAAGAGTAAGGATTCGAGAAATTTTTTTACTTGGGTTCAACATAAACTTCCAATTCAGCAAGACCAATGTTTGTTAGGAGAGAGAGTGTGATTTTTACCGAGTCATTTACGGACTGCCATTAAATCGGTTTACAGAGAATACAACTCTGAATTCTCCGTACCGAAGATGACTGCACTCGTTTGGCGTTAAATGAGTTAATAAAGTGTACAAAGTGTCAAGATTTAATCATTATCTAGGGCTACATGCAGTAGCTCTTTCATGCTGCATTTTTCATCCCTTTGAAGATTGAATCAAGGTTTTATCTGTTGTGTTATTTAATTTCTTCGGTTTTGGTTTGGTTCAATTAAACAGTAAAATTGAAAGTATGGTTGCAAGAGGAGGATTCGTCATTATTTTTGATTCTGTATATTTTTGCCTTTCTACAAAGTTAAAGGCAAAGACAATCAGTAGTTTCTGGCTTGGGTTTACATACAGTTTTGTTTTAAAAGATCAGGAGAATTGACTGGCCTTGCTAATTCAGCTATTTTTCATTTTCTACAAACTTCAAAGTTAGACAACATTTTTAAAGTTCAATAAATCATTTTTTATGGGCAGGATATGAATTCTAAATTAAGTTTTCTGCAGTTTGATTATATGTAGAGAGAGGGTATAACACATTGGCCTGAACATATGAAGTTTCTCTTCGAGTGGAAAAAAACTTCACAAGTGAACAAGAAGATAAACTAAACTTGTTTGTGCCAATGTGTAATTTTTTGTATCATGTAGTTATGAGTGTTTGTTTGTGCTGAAATGAGCAGGAAAACAAAGAAATGATGTCAGTAATACCTTCACTAGTCAGGATATGGAAATCCCCCCCTCCATATATAGTTTTAAACAAAATCTATGAGTGGTGTATTTTACTGGTCTTTTTATGTATTTGTGTATCTATATAATATGGTATATGGATACATAAAATAAAATAACTGAACTTATCCTTAAATGTAGACACAGGAATAAACACCTTAATCACACTGTTTATCTTGCATGCTTTTCTGAATTGTATTACCATTGTCAATACCTTGTTTAAATAGTATTGGTAAAGTCTTTTACCAGCCAAATAATATACACAGCAAAATTACTCGATTTTGATTGGTTAGGAGCAGTGCTGTTTTTTTGAAATACAGTGCATTTAAAGAGTTGATTCAGTGCAGTTTACTCTATGACTACATCTATGACTACAACCTCAACTACAATGCGACTATAAGGTTGACCACAACTATGATTATAACTTTGAGTGTGACTATGACTTGGAGTACGACTACGACTGCGACGACCACTACGACTATTTCAATTATGGCTTTGATTTCGACTAAGACGATTTGGAACACAACTATGACAACTGTGACTTCTACGACGACTACAATCACTAACGACTACGACTACTACAATTATAATAACGGTTCTGATTAAAACTACTTCGATTTCACCGACTGCGACGACTACAACTACCACGAATACGATCTTACAAATATAATTATGACTACGACTAGTTTGCAAGGACAACTGTGGTTATGACTTCAACCGTGACTACTGTTATTCTTGCTAATACTTCGATGCTGTTTCCTTTTATACTGATTAAAATGTATATCTTTACTTGACCTTTACGGGCTCATGCAACTTTGGTACTTTTTGAAAAACCCACTTTTGCAAATTATTTCAAAATTGAACTCAAAGTTGTGTGATTAAGTTATAGAAGCAAAAGCCTGTTTTAAATATTCTCTTGCCATGTTTCTATTGCAGAATTCATAAAAGTAGGTGAGAAAGAGCCAGCTTTAGATGTTCTTTATGATGTCATCAAGAGCAAGAAACACAGAACATGGCAGAGCAAGATCCATGAGCCGATTTTGTTTAAGTATCTTGAGTTGTGTGTTGATCTGCGCCGAAGCCATGTGGCTAAAGAGGGCCTCTATCAGTACAAGCTGATTTGTCAGCAAGTCAACATTGCGTCGCTTGAGGAGGTGATCCGTTACTTTCTTAAACTTGCTGAAACGAGAGCTGAAAATGCCCGACAGGAAGCGAGAGAACAGGTTATGGAAGAGGTGGTGGATTTGGATGAAATTCAGACACCAGAGAGGTCAGTAAACTTCTTTGTTTTGTTTTACTTTAAAAGCTTGACCACTAATTAAGGAAAAAGGGAAAGAAGTTATAAATAAGCAAGTAATGGCCCGAATGTTAAAACAGTCATGAATACTCTGTAGTTCTTGATAATAGTACAGAATGGAATAATCGTACAGGATGAAATAGTCTTCCAAATTTAATAATAGTACAGGTCAAAATAAAAATACAGTGTAGAAAAACCATTGTCAAATCATCAATAATAGTATTAATGGAAAAGCCTTTTACTATTTCAAAAAATGAGTCAGGCATACCCACACAGTTAAGACTGATAGTAAACAGTAGAAAAATGAAGTCATTTAGTTTGTTAGGAATTACTGTTAATAAAGTGGCAGATTGGCGTACAACAAGGGTGGAAAATGCCAAAAATTGATAATCATACAGTCCCTCGTATAGGCCATATAGGAGGCCTATCAATGAGCAAACTTGCAGGCCAGTGTTTTTAGGACCCTGATTTTGTAGTAAAAAAATTGTGTTCATATAGGTTTATTTTCATTACTATTTAAAAATGATTTGGATAATTTCGTAAAGTAATTCGGCTGTAGTATGATATTTTTTAGAAGCCTATTTTACAAGCAATGGTAACATCACTGGTGCTATAGATTCTGACATTGCAACAGCAATAGTAAACAAAATTACATTAGCACCTTTATTATGCACAAAGATTTTGTACAATATTTCTATACTTTACACTCACACATCCATATAATAACTTTCCTAAAAGGGCTGTGTGAAGTTACCACAAACATAAATGTAGCAAAAGTCAATTTTTAGGCAGGTAGTTAATTGTGATGAGACATGTGTGTGGGATCGCCTGCCTCTCATTGATAGTCATGTATGATTATTTTGGACCAGAGACTGCAGAGTAAAAAAAAAGTTTTATAACTAGTGATAACAAAACGTTAGAAAATTGCTGTCGAATGAGGCTGTTGATTCTTTTTCGTCAACTGGTAATAATTTTATATTACTGTCTTAAAAATTAAAACCCAGTTGACACAAACCACAGTATGCAAAAAGGAGAATGCAGATGTACATTTGATATGTGTGGGGTGGTCCAACGATGGCACAGGCAGGCAAGGCAGTGCAGGGCTTGGGGCAGAATGACGAACAGAACGACAGAATCCACAAAAATCGAGGACAGAACGACAGAGTCCACAAAAATCAAGAAACTTTGCGCCATAACATTTAAGAATTTTGTCAAGAATACTTCACTGTCTCGCTTCACTCGAAAGCAACAAGTTTAAGCTTAACTGGCAAAGTACATTGGCATTCTTGATTACACAAGACCTTAAAGTAACAGTAGGCATTTGGGCAAAAGATGTTGTGTTGATGCAAGGGTTCATTTGGAAGAGGGGGATGGGGGTAGCAGTAACCGTTGTTTGAATTCAGTCAAGGATTGTAGTCCTACGTTTAGTTGCCATTTTACCCTATTCTAATACCAGTTTTGTTTTGCAGTGTATTGTTGAGCTTTGTGAGTGGGGAAGACACCCAGGACAGGACCGACAGAGTAATGCTGACACCTTGGGTAAAGTTTTTGTGGGAGGCATATCGCAACACCCTTGAATTACTGCGGAACAATGCCAGAGTGGAAAGACTTTACCATGAAACAGCACAGCAGGGTAAGCTTAACATGGAGTGGTTCATGGCAGAACTTTGAAGGATAAATAATTTTTTGCTTTTAAGTTTTTGTGCTAGCTCCTATGTGGGTTTAAGAGATTCTTGTTCAAAGAAAGGAAGTTCATTGTTTGTCAAAATTATTGAAGAATCTAGTGGAAAAATGATGTATGTGACTTGTGATAAAGTTTGCAAATCTCCCAACATTCCCCTTTTATCTCTCCAGAGAAATTTTATACAAAGTCAGCTACATATCTTTTCCACTAGGTTCTTCAATTACTAGAAATTTTTAGATTTATTTGATGTTGACATTGCAAAAAATAGTTTGTAAAAATTTATATATTTTAAATTGCAGCATTCAAGTTCTGCCTTAAATATACAAGAAGGACAGAGTTTCGCAAGTTGTGCGACAATGTAAGCAGATTAATTTTATTGTTTTTTCCCTTATGCTCTATAATAATGATGACATGATTAAAATTTATCGTGTGAATAAAGCTCCTTTTTGTTTTTGTACTGAACTATACAGGCTTGTATCAAAAAATATTAAAATTAAAGGTAAATGTAAAAACTGACCTTAAGTAGCACAATCAGTGTTCAATATCAATCTATCCATTCATGTCGAAGAAAAAGAAAGAAAGCAGCCAAGCTAGAAACAAACTGTTATTGAATCAAAAGAAACCTAATGTGTTCTAGATTTTTTTAAAAATGGCAGTAAATTGCAATAATCTTAATTTGTTTTGCAAAAATAAGCATCCAAATATGCTTAAATTTTACCAAAACGGTAAAACTAAAAAGTTGAAGGCGTTTATATTAGGTCTGTTGATTACAAGTTCACAAAATTTAGTTTATACTAATTAAGCACCGTGTTCATGCTCTTCAGGTTTTTGGGACGACTTTAAAATAGATTTTACCCCATGGATAAGAAATAAATTTGTCTTTAATTTTCTCTTGTTTAACAAAAAATTTCTTTTGTCACTTGGCACAACAAACATGCATTTGTAATAATGAAACCCACAAGAAATATTTCATAAGTTCAGAGCTTGCCGACAATTATGTGCACCTTTCTGCAGTTTTCTGCATTTAAAGTATTTTCGTACAGGTTGTCGGTAAAGAAAATCTTAAAAATATAAAAGCTTTTCCACTTAATCAGTACATGGACTAGTTCATGCAGCTTTGCTCAGAGCATGTAAATTAAAACATAAAGTTCTGGACAATTCTTGTTGGCTCCAATGATGTTGTCTGCAGGAAACCCATTTCAAACCTTTTAACTCTTCTACCTTCATTGTTGCTGCCACAGCCAAACAGTTCTAATAAATTCTGACACCGGCTAGAACAGATCATAAGGAACTAAAAGCAATTGTTTATAAAAAATGAATGGATAGTAAACAGGGAAAGGAAATCAAGTTTTTTGTTATAAACCATGTATTACATGTAAAATAAAAATGCTAGAAGCGAACTGAGAAACAAAACTATTATCGAGTTAAAAAGTTAAAAGAGTTTTGCTACCTATTCATTAGAACTCATAGCATGATTGACTCACTTATTATGTGCCTGTTAACTACTAATATACTAGAAGTTTTCTATTTTGAATTGATCTACTATCGATTTACTATTTATGACTAATATTATCCAATGAAGTGCTTTTGTAACTGAAAGCATTGTTCTCTTTTTGAGCTGCGATAAAACCTGCGGGCTTTCCATTTTAAACCCGCAAGCTTTTCGTTAGTAAAGCTGTGAGCTTTCCATTTGTAACCCGATAGCCCATTAGTAAAGCTGTGAGCTTTCTGTTAGTGGCCCACAAGCTTCTTGTTAGTAACCTGCAAGCAACTGGTCAACCCATGACCACCTGATTGTTAACCTGCGAGCAACCCAGTATCAACCTGCGAATAGAAAGCGGAAACAGAAAAGCAGTTAAGTTTGTTTTCCTTTGAGAGGTCACAAATGTACATGACTAGTACTTGCGAGCCTTAATTAACTGGCCACTGACATGCAGAATTGAAAGGTTTGAAATTGAAGAAGAATTGAAAGGTTTGAAATTGAATTCCTGTGAACAATATCAATTGGAGCCAACAAGAATTGTCCAGACAGAACTTTATGTTTTAGGTTAGATACTCTGAGCAGAGCTGCATGCGATAGTCCATGCACTGATTGAGTGGAAAAGCCTTTATATTTTTAAGATTTTCTTTACTGTCAACCTGTAAGAAAATATTTCAATTTTACAAACAAAACTGTAGAACGGTGTACATAATTGTCAGCAAGCTCCGAATGTATGAAATATCTCTCGCAGGTTTCATTATTATAAATGCATGTTCGTCATGTTTGTTGTACCAGGAGACTAAAAAAATGTTTTATTAAACAAGAGAAAAGACAAGTTTATTTTTTATCCTGGGGGTAAAATCTATTTTAAAGTCAACCTAAAAGCCTGAAGAGGGCTGCATGACGAGCATGAACACAATGCTTAATTAGTTTAAATTAATTTTTGTGAAACTTAATCAACAGACCAAAACGCTAATCACCGCTGAAGTCCAACTTTTACCATTTTGGTAAAATTTAAGCGTATTTGGATGCTAACTTTCACAAAATGATTTAAGATTATTGTAATGTATTGCTAGGAAATCTAGAATGTGATAGGTTGCTTTCAAATCTAAAACAGTTTGACTTACTTTCTTTTTCGTGGACATGAATGGAAATGCAAGGCAGGCAAACACGATCAAAGTATTTTTCTCTAAAACAAAATCCATTTGAACCCACAAAACTTTGTTTAATTGCTCCTTAACTTGAATTCCTGACATTTAGAGAGAAAAAACTTACATATTCCAATGTAATTTATGTTAGTAATCCTCGTCTTGCATTTTATTTTGTTTCTGGAGAACATGCCCAAAAAGCCTACACTTTGTATAAACAGGCAATATATAGTTTCTCGCTCGCAGAAAGTATCTTGAGACCTTGATTTTAAGTGGGTGGATTGGGATTGAATGTTCGAACTTTATGCATTGGCAAACCTTTTCGATGATCCTAAATTACATAAACTGCAACATTAAGCACGCAAGTAACCAGGAAATGCATTGTTTAACTTAAAAATTAATGTTTGATGCATTTTTTGTGTTTAAGTAGCTACCATAAATACAAAAAATAACATTAAATTATGCTGTTTGTAGCCAGGCGAATTGAAAATGTGATTGAAATTTGATCGAATGTAATTGAACACTGTTCATAGTAAAGTTAGATAAAAAAGATCAGCATGTAGCTTAAGCAGAGGGTTTGGCACAGTGGTAACAACTCTGCCTCCCAATCCTGTTAGCCCCAGTTTGATCCCTGGCCTGTTCAAAGGTTGAATATTCAGATATTTTTTTAAAAAGAGAAAAAGAAACTTCTAAAATTTGTTTGCCCAAGATCTCTTAGCTCGATTTAGTACCAATCCCTTCAACTCGTTAGCAATATAACAGCAGTGATGATAGAAGTATATTTTAATTTGTAATGACTATATTCTGCAGCTGAGAAATCATTTGCTCAATGCTATGAAACATCAAGGCCAACCAAATGCAATCAACTTGACAAACCCAGAAACTTTACAGTTTCACCTGGACACAAGACTTGCACAGTTAGATAGTGCCATCAGCATGGAATTGTGGCAGGTAAATCATTCTTGCAATTCATTCTTATCCAAAATTTTTATTTGTCATTTATTAACTATCTGATGATAATGTTTGTTGTTGTGTCGTTGAACAGGAAGCATTTAAGGCTGTAGAAGATGTGTATGGACTTATGCAACTTTCAAAGAAATCCCCCAAGCCACAGGTTATGGCCAACTATTATCAGAAAGTTGCTTTGTGCTTTTGGAAAGCTAACAACTACTTGTTCCATGCCGCTGCCCTTCACCGGCTGTTTGTCTTGTCCAGGGAACAGAAGAAAACTATCACTGCAGAGGAAAATCAAAAGTTAGTATTTTAAAATGTAGATAAACTTTTTTATTCATTAATTACAACATGTGCTTTATGTGAAGTGAAAAGATGATTGCATATATTTTCAATGTTTTTTTTATGATATCTTTTGAAGTACCTGGGTACCACAAAAAACTAGGTGGCTAATGGTCCTTGGGTCTCAGTTTTTATGGAAACCCATTCGATAATGAGAAAAAGTAGGCATTTTCCCAATTTATCATACTGCAGAAAGTTGGGAAGAAACCATGCTATCTTGTTGTTTTGCCAAAACTTTGTTGTTGTTGTCTTGTTTACAATGAGATTTACATAAAATCTCAGCACATAGACTACAAGATTTGGCAACACAATAAGAAAGTGCTATTTTTTTCATAATTCTGACGCACAGTGTGGCGAATGGAAAAACTTTTACTCATTCATACTTGTTGACAAATCTGACAGGACTCTACTCGGTTGCAGTTGAAGTGTCACAGTCTGGTATTTTGAGTCACAATTGTGAGACAAACAACAATTGGAGGGTCTAGTGCAAAAACAACTTGAGTGACTTTTGATGAGTTGTCATTTCTCCCTACATTATCCCTATTATCTTTTCATAACCATTAGGAGAATTAATCATTTCATACAAAGTCACTTAAGTTGTTTTTGCACTAGACCCTTCAACTTTAATTTTATTATTTTGAACCAGAGAGGATACAGATAATAGTTATTTTAATTTTAAAATGCTTTATTATTGTGTGTTTTCTTTTTATTTTTTGATTAAATGATAATAATTTCTATCTACTTTTCTTCACAGGATGTCTACTCGAGTTCTGTTTGCTACTTTGGCTATCCCAATATCTGTTGCCCTGAGTGAGACAGAGAAATACATGGAACTTGATGAGATCGCTCGTGATAAGGCCAAGCGTCTGTCTAACTTACTCAACCTGCAATCAATTCCTACCAGATCAAATCTGCTGCGTGACCTGGTAATGGTCATAAAGTTCATTAATGGAACTCTGCTGACCGCTTGATCAGTTTTGATAACAGAGATTTCTAAATCTTTTTATCCAAACAAGAATGTTAACTCACTAAAGGAATGCAAGAAGATTATTCAGTGATTGTTGTTAAATTGTGTTTCTATCCAACTTTTAACTCCAAGTTTTTTATGTTGGCAATTAATACTTAGTTTTCTAACCTCTGTTGTCTGTAGATCAAGATGAATGTCTTGCCGCATGTACTGCCACAAGTCAAGGAGCTTTATGAATGTCTGGAAGAAGATTTTGCGCCACTACAACTTTGTGAGAAAGTCAACAAGGTGTTTGAGTTCATAAAAGAGAATCCGGAAAGTGAGCTGATCGATTACTGCAAACCGCTGGAAGACATCACTATCATGAGACTCCTAAAGCAGGTGGGGACTGAGAGCAGTGTTTAATTTATCTGCAGCTCAACCATCTAATAATAATAATAATAATAACCTTTATTAAAGTGTCATACTAAAATAGCAGTTGTAACCACTAAAAGGGGACACTACATTAAAATTTTACATTACACAGTCTTTAAAACCCTAAGAAAATTATTTGTCGAATAAATAATTTCTCGAAATATTTGGAGTTTTTGTAATTTTGGTTAGAGGGTTCTTGACTGGTGGAATAAATAATTTCTCGTAATATTTGGAGTTTTCGTAATTTTGGTTAGAGGGTTCTTGACTGGTTGAATAAATAATTTCTTTTAACAATTGGAGTTTTCATATTTTTGCTAAGGGGTTCTTGACTGGTTGAATAAATAATTCTTGTAATAATTGGAGTTTTCATATTTTAGCTAAGGGGTTCTTGACTGGTTGAATAAATAATTTCTTGTAATAATTGGAGTTTTCATATTTTAGCTAAGGGTTTCTTGACTGGTTGAATAATTAGTTTCTCATAATATTTGGAGTTTTTGTAAATTGGGAAAAGGGTGCTTTACAGTTTACTGGTTGAATTTTTAGTTTCTCATAAAATTTGTTAAAACTTGTTTTTTATTTAGTAATTTTCATTCATGTCGTCATTTCTGACCATATCTCGAAATCTAAGGCTTACAAGTTTAAGTTGCTTTAAATTTTTGCAAAAATTTGTTTTGTTTCAGCTACAGGAAAGAACTTAGTTTAGTTTTTATGGCATGTAGTGTTAATGGTAATTTTTCTTTCAATGACATGGTGTGTGTGTTCCCACAGCTATCTCAAGTTTACCAGTCCATAGAGTTCTCTCGGCTTCTCTCAATGGTACCATTTGCTACAGAATTCAGGCTGGAAAGAGCTTTGGTTGATATTGCAAAGCGAAACAATCTACAGGTAATGAACTTGAGCTTAAGATTTGAATGTTGCAGAACCCCAGAGGAACCTGCAATGATAGTGACAGGGTTCTCAATAGAAGCCGGCAAACGGCGGAATTGACCATTTCAAAACAGATTGTGGCTGATTACATTGCAAACCTTTTACCGTGAAAAGAAACTCAGGAAAGGTAACACTTTGTAAAACTCTCCCTTGTTTTAGCTACACAGTCTGTGTGTATCATTTGAGGTTTAAAGATTATTAGGAATAAAGAATAAATGAAGAGCTCGGTGCAAAAATGTCCTTAGTGATGTTTTAGGTTGAAAATAAAACTAAGCATTTCTTGAGTTTTTTTAGCACCCATGTTATCTCCAGTAAACAAAAATGTTATCCCCATTTTTAGCGCTCTTAATGTAGCATTTTTGGAACCACTCAAAGTGTTTGGAAACTGAAAATGTTTAAGAAACAAATTTTCAAAATCGGTCTTGTTTTCAATTTTTTTACAGATTTGAAGTTCAGGTTTTGTTGGTTCAAGACCGTGTTTTAAGGGGACTGGGTTATAACGTCATTCCCTAACATCTCTGGATCAAAACACAGCAAGATGGACATGACTGAATCAGATATTTTTTATTCAGAAGTAGATACCATTTCCTCATATAGTTCTCAGTTCTTTTGCCCTTTGTGTTTAGAAAAGATCTCATTTAATTTTGCTTCATATTACAAGTCAGGAATGATGTCACAACCCAGTCCCCTGAAAACACGGTTGTGAACCAAGATGTCTGAAAATTTTGCTAGTTCGAGCCACATTAGAAAAAAATCAATTTGACCAAACTTTTTCAAAAAAAAAATTGAGAAGTGCTATAAATTATCTGTGAAATGATTTGATCCCAAGAAAGTTGTTAGCGTTATATGCACTTTAAAGTTGTGTGACTGTTTGTATGTCATGATAGATTATGATGTTTTTTTGTTTAGCATTTCAATTATTAAAATATTGGTTCTGGAAATTAAGTTGTTCTGTTGAAATTTTGTTTGATAGGTTCGTATTGACCACCGCACCAAGTCTGTCAGTTTTGGAACAGACCTGCATGTTGCACACAAAGAGGAAGTGCCTGAAGGACCTCACCTGCAGGTTTGATGTTAAAGAAATTGGGAAAGGGCCAAGTGCAAAAATGGCATGTTGATTTTACAAGAAACGCTAAATTCTTCTAATGGTTATAATGAAGAGATAATGGAAAATGTAGGGAGAGTTGAGAAGTCACTTACATTGTTTTTGCACTAGGTCCATCAATATTTTTATTCTAGTTCAAAAATTGTTAAATGCCCCTCAAACAAATTTAAATTTAAATACTAATATTGACAGTTTGTAAGTTAAGATTAGGTGTAAAACACACATTTTTTTCTACTGGTGCATCTTCATTACTGCGCTTAAAGATATCGACTTTAAATGAAATTATTTGATTATTACACTACAGTGTTTGAGTAGTAAATAGTCAAGGAAATGAAATTTGATAATTTTGGTGGTAAACTTAATCTCATTAACACATTGAATGGTGACTACAAATGTGTCCCTTGATTAACAGATTGTAAATAATCAGTAGAAACTAAAAACTTGAGTATTTATGTGTTATTGTCATCTTTGCCCACGAAATGTTTTATGTGCTTTTTTGCCACCTTTTTTGTATTCAAGGCAAGAATGTTTAAGTGATGGAGATATTTTTTTTACTTATTTAAAAACTTTCTGTTTAATATTGCTGTCACAGATGATGATCTCGATAAGTCCAAACATCCACCTTGTAATGAGGACTATAATCTTATCATCACCCATAAACTGATGTGACAGGTTTAAACACTATCTATGTCTTGTATTTTCTTTTAAATTCAAAACTGTTAGATTTTTAAAGGTGTCATTGTAGTTTACATTATCTTTTTTAATCAACAACACTGTCACAGTCAATGCCATCAGAAAGGCTGCGCAACCAGCTAACAATGATGTCTTATGCTTTGGACAAGGCAATTCTGGCTGTTCAGCCAGATGTTGTGAAGGTAAAAAAAATTCCTATTATAAGGGAGTTAGATAAAATGAAATAAATTATTCATCGTGGAAACTGATAATTTAAGGTATACTTATTAATAATTGTCTCATGAAGATAGTCTTGTTGGACTGCAACATTTCAGATGCGTACTGTAAGCCTTCATCAGGCGATGGGTAGACTGTAGATCTATCTAGTGAAGTTGTCTGCTTTGTACTGCAGAAATCTTTAGTAAAAACAGGGTTCACTGTCTGTTCAAAAGTCTAACACTGCTATCCATGGAGACCGATGCTTTTCTGTTGCTGCCCCTAAACTGTGGAACTCCCTTCCAAATGATTTCCATTTTATTAATAGTTTCTGTACTTTTAAAACAAGTATTAAGACACAGCTTTTTAAATTCACACTCAATCTCAAATATTGACTATGTATATTGCTTGTTTTTTGTGTTTCATTTCTTATATTTGTCTTACACTTATATCTTTCTTGTCAAGTGCTTAGAGCTTAGATTAAGCGCTTTATAAATAATTCATTATTATTATTATTATTATTATTAGTAAACATTGATCTGATGAGCTAGCAAGCTTGGGAGAAGATTGTTGTTTATGAGGCTTTTCAGTGCAATCTCACTCTTTGTGTTACAATCGACAGGCATCTCATGCAGAGCAGCGGCAACAGCTTATCCAAGTCTATCTGAAAGTGGCTCGGAAGGAGCACAGGCACATGTTAGAGAGAAAAGCTGTCATTGAGGCTCGCAAGGAATACTTGGAGTCATTGTCTGCACAAAGGGTAAGCTGAATGCTGTATGTACACCAGCTTGTAAAGATGAGTGGCTTCTTGCTGAAAAAGGCCCAATTAAAACATGGGTTAAATGAAAAACTTGACTTTTGGAATTCTTTTTTTCGCCAAACTTCTCTCCAAGTGTTAAAGAAGAATGGTTTTAAGCATTTGAAGATAAGATTCTGTTGACCTTTATGAAAAAGCTCTCTGTTCAAAATTTGTTATTGTTTTGCTGTCACAAATGATGATCTCGATAAGTCCAAACGTCCACCTTGTAATGAGGACTATTACCTTATCATCACCCATAAACTGATGTGACAACATCTTCTTTATATTCCCTAGAATGTATTAATTTTTGTAAAACATAACACACAAGGGATTGGCAACAAGGTTTCGATTTAAAAAGATGACAATCAAGCCCTAATGACCTGTTGTTTTTTTCCAACGATTCTAAGGAGCGACAAGAACTGAACCTGCTGAAACAGCAGCAGGCAGAGAGCAGGGCAGCAGAGCGACAGCGGCTTGACGAGGAGAGGAAGAAGCGGGAAATGCAGCGTCGCAAACAGGAGCTCCAGGAAATTGAAAAGAAGCAGGCAATGGACAAAATTGCTGCACTGAAGAAGACTACTGTTGGAGCAAAAGCTTTGAAAGATCTCACTCCAGAGGTTTGTATAGTGATTTGCAAGAAAGAAAGTTTACAGTTAAGGTTCTGGTAATAGTACAGTGACAAGGTTCAAAATAACACTCAGCTACAAGCTAGAGTTGGCAGACTTGGCACACTAGCTTGCAGCTATTTTATAAAAAAAAACTAAAGGCAGTGGTTGTGGAGGAACTCGGATATCCTAGACCACATGCATAAGTGGTGGTTTTTTAAATATTATTTTGTCCACGTTCCATCAAGTCCTGCTAGCCTCATTTTGGGTAATATATTCAAGGCTTGTAACCTTGGCTTATTTTAATGTAATTGAAAGAACATGCAAATCGCCACCATTTATGTATTATTACTTGCAATCGCTCCAACACAAAAAATAATGATAAAAAAGTAAAAAAATTTTTTCCTCAACACAAGTTTGACAACAGTTGCTATGACCATGGTTTATTTCTTGAGTCAAACAACATTGTGTCCCTATTTTAGACATGGACAATATTTCAGTTTCTGTTTATTTCTTTTTAAATAATAATTCTGCTGAAGAAAAAGTGTTTCATTGGGTTCTGTCAACCTTCTTTAAAAACTTTCTTTTTAGATTTTGCTGTCACAAATGATGATCTCGATAAGTCCAAACAACCACCTTGTAATGAGATTATAATCTTATCATCACCCATAAACTGATGTGACAGCATTCAATATTTTTCACGTTAGTTATGTACACAAAAGTAAAGAAGAAAAACCGAAAACCCTCTGCTCAATGCAAAGTTGGTTAACAGCCACTATAACGACTTGTGTTTTTTTTTGCATTTTTTTGGTCAGATAACATTGTTTCACTATTTTTTTTTAGACCTTAAGTAATTCAGTGCATGTAGTAATATTTTAAATGTTTATGTTGAGTGATAACGTAATGATTGTATGCCTTCATTAGGAAATTGATGCCATGGGTGCAGATGACATCATCCAGCGTCAAGTCGAGGAGCTTGAGAAGGAAAAACGGGAGTTGCAGATGCGCCTCAAAACCCAGGAGAAGAGGGTTAGTGGAGCTGCTTAGAAATATAATTATACTGTGGTTCGACTTTATACACTTTCTGTTTTTAGTTTTGCTGGATGTACATCACAAGGTGTTTGTTTCAAGGGATGGGGTAACCAATGTTTGCTAAAACTATTTCTTATAGACCTGTTGTCATCAGTGATTGATTTTAAAGGCGCCACCTTGTTTTTCTCTGCTTTAGGTTCTCCTAAGTTTTTTGGGGGACGCAGTTTTGGAAAGAATTGAGTTACTCTCAGACGCAAAATAAACCAGGGGGGGATGAGAAATTCTTATTAATGTAATGAACAGGGGGTCCAAAATTTTTGTCGCCTGTTCTGATATACAATAAAACAAAAACTGGAAAAGACAAATACTCAACAAACACTGACCAGTAAAATTTGTTTTTTTGAAATTTTGACCACTTGATGATCATACCAGAATTTGAAAAAATAAATAAACATGGGCCCTAGGCATAATAAGCCTGGTAATGGAGAAAAAAATCAAAAAACTATTAAGCATCCTGGGATGTTTATTTGGCACCAGAGAGTAAAGCCTGGTTCACATATGACTGAGTTGTGCCAGCAACATGTTGTTGACATGGTCATCGTTATGCCTGTGCATATGTCAGTCAACACCTGATTTTGTGCACATGCTTCAAACAGGATGGTTGCCAATGATGCTGTCAAACTTTTCGAAAATGAAAGGGAAAACTTAAGTTTTCTTTGAATGGAGAAAGTATGGCAGTACCCGAGTATCTACGATAAATCTACTTGAGACTACTCTTTTCTAAACGTCTTTTGTCTTCAAATGCCTGTCCATGTTTACGAATTTATGGATTAGGCGTGAAAAAGGTAACTTCTCAGCAACTTGACTGAAGTGTGACTGCATTTTGTCTATGAAGTGTGTGCGATACAGTCTGCATGCTATTGCCGACGTGACCCAGTCATGTGTAAGCCAGGCTTTAGTTAACCTAGTTAAAGTTGGTCAAACATTCCAAGATGTAACTTATTGTTCATCTGGCAGTAGTTGTTCGTACTCCAGGAATACAGTACCTCACTGGGCAGGTTGTTTAGCTGTTTATCAGCCATGAAAACAAACTAATTTAAGTGAGGTTATAGCAAAACCCAAGTTAAATCACAAGCAGACTAGTTCCAGTGGAATAGTGAGCTGCTCTGTTTCATGCCTTGGGAACAGTGATCAGACTTTTACTGTGCAGGTAGACCAACTGAAACAGGAGAAACTCTAAAGTAACATGGCCTTGTTGCATATTTGTATTTGTGTTGCAATGTCATGAAAAGGAAGGAAAAAACATTATTTCTGAGTTTTCTAATTTTCCCTAAAAGTGCAATGTTTGATATTTTTATGCACCTAGCAATGTAAGTCCAGAGGGGGTGTGCATGGGCAGGGGATGGGGATTTGAACGAAAACCCTAAAAAAAGTTCAAATGCTCCAGGATGGGGAAGAGATTCCTTATCTTAAGCAAGGCATCCCACTGAGGGGACAATGCTTTAATGCTTTCAATAGTCTAAGAAACTTATTTTTTTCCCAAGCGCTTTACAAAGTCAGATATCCCAAACTACGGGACTGAGTAACTTGTAATCAAATTCTTCCCCCCACCTTGCCCAAATACCTCCCCCCCCCTCATCTTGGGACTTGCATTGATAGGTGCATTATATAATTTATAAAATTATCCCTGATTCCAATCAATTTACAAGTTCCTTATGTTTATTTACATTTTTTATAAAGTATTTTGCTTTATTAAATTTTCAGCCTTTAATATTATGCTTCTAGTGTTCCAATTGGCTCACTCAATCTTTGTTATCAACTCATTTACCAAATTAAATAATTATAATTATATCATTGGAAAGTTACTGTGTAGTGTTAACAGGCTGAAAAATAATTCTGAATAATTTTAGCTATCATTGATAGGTTTTGAAAATTCAAGAAACTTTATAAAACAATTACTTGCGTTTGTTTGAATAGTTATTAAATAAACTCTGAGAAATTTTTTGTTTCACTCAATGCTTCACTTTACTCTTATTTCTTTTACTAATTTATTTGCATGCGATTACGACCTTGCACATTGTTTTCTCGGAAGGGGTTGCATATAGGTTTATGCACTGATACAACTAAAATTTGTTTTTGAAGGTTGACCATTTAGCAAGAGCTATGCGAGTGGTTGAAATTCCTCTTCTCAAGACCAAGTATGAGGAACATTTAGTTGAAGACAAGAAATTTTGGGAAGGGCAAGAAGAAGAGAGAGTAAGTCCTCAAAAATAATATTGTCATTTCCAGTTGGCTAGTAACTTGATCCTTTCTCGAGCCTAATTGGCTCATTAGGCCTGCACTTATCAATGGCTTCAGTAGTGCTAAGTGGATGAGTCTTTGACTCCACCTGCATAGGACACTAATCGATCACAGGTTGGTCCCCAGTAGATCTGGTACACTCATTTACACAGCTAAGTCAACTGGAACAAGTCAGGTTGAGAATAAGTGTCTTGTTCAAGGACACAAGAACACAAGGATCTGACTGGGGCTCAAACTCTTAACCCTTGGATTGCATTGTTATTTCCTGTTGGCTAGTAAATAAATCCTTTCTTAAACTTAAGTGGCTCATAAGGCCAGCGCCTATATCTCCAGTTTCTGTAGTGTTAAGCGGATGAGAGTCTTTGACAGTGACTCCCCCTGGACAGGACACTAATCTATCTTTTATATAGCTGAGTCGACTGGAACAAGTGGGGTTAGTGTCTTGTTCAAGGGCACAACACAGTGGTCTGGCCGGAGCTCGAACTCGTGACCCTAGGATTACAAGTCAAACATGCTAGCTGCTTGGCCATTGCGCCCCCAACAAATTTCTGTTTGAGTAGAAGTGTAATTCATGTCATGGAAATGATTAACATTAAACAAAAGAGCTGCTTTGTAGTTCAAAACGTTTCAAGTAATAGGAAATCCACTGCATAACCTATAATGGAATTATTTTTGAAAGAAGTATTTCAAAATTAGGTTTAGCAGACCAAAAACCGACATGTGGTCCAAAATACAGAAAATGTTGAAGGCTGGCCAAATATTATTTTTTTAACAATGATTCTTAAAAATAATGTTCTTGAGGAAGGAGATTTTCAGCTTGTTAGTTGAGCTTTTTCTGGGATGTACAAATCTTTTTTTTAACGAAGAACCTTCATAAGATTTGAATTGTTAAAGCTGTTGACGCAAAGTCATTGTTATAACTTTGGATTTAAAAAGTGCATGAATATACATTGATGCTTAAATAATGCATTGTTCTATCTTGTAGATCACTAAGGCCATTGCTGATCGGAAAGTCCTTGAAGAGACAAGCTCTCGCCTGAAGAGAATGGTTTCTGACAAGGATAGTTTCCTTGACAGTCTCAAGAACTCCAGGAAGGAAGCATATGGTGTGAGTAAAAGGAAACAAACTTGTGAATCCTCGGTTAAGGGTAGGGAAAGTTCATTTGCTTGACACCCAGGGTCAGGTAGAAGTATAAATTGACATACCAAAGAAGAGAAAGAAAAATAATTAGCAGTTATCACACTTTTCTTCATTGATTGATTACAGCAAAGAAATGGTGGCATATTGTTTTATCTATAATTCATAGTCTACAAAAGGTTGAAAGTTTCCTACAAAAAAAACGAAATTAATCTGTAAAATTTCAGCTTGATACACAAACTGTTACTGGTGCAAATAAAGCGTTTCACCAACAATGAACTCTTCTTAAAGGTGTTAGACTTCCAATGCCATTTGGTTCATTTATGGCTGCCATCTTGTATCAGTGGTGTTATGTAGGCAAGGTATTGTGGTAAAATGTTGAGACTGCATCTTATTCAGCAAAGTCCTAACTATTTTTTGCTATGGACTTCCTGGTGGAGAAAAACAGTTCAATGTGCAGGCTGGGCCTGGTTAGAATAAATTGGAACAAAATCTGTCACTAGTAAATGTGTAATTTGCTAACTATACCCAGTGTCAGTATGTGTGTGATAGAACTGAATGTACAATCACAGATACTCAGGGACGTAGCCCTTGTAAGCCTCTTTAACCAAACAACCTACAACAGGTGGCAAAAGTGTTGAGACTATGTCTTGGCCACAGACTTTGACGCAGTGAGACCCCCTTCCCCTTTGAAAAGTTCTAGCTATACCCCTGGATACTGAATTAAAGTTAGATTGATAAAGTTTATTTTGAGATATCCATCGGTTTCTGGAATCATTGCAGGCCAAACTAGCTGCATTCCAAGAGCACCTCGAAGCTGTACGAAAAGAACGACTGGAAGAGCGACGCCAGAAGCGTATCCAGGAAAGGAGGGAAAAGGCAAAAAGAGAAAAAGAGGAAGCAAGACAGCAGGCCCTGGAGGAAAAGAAGAGAAAAGGTTTGCGTTTTTGATGGTTTATAGGTTGTAAATTCACTTTTGATATGATTGGAACTTATGGTGAAAGTTGAGAGAAATTTGGGTTGGTTTCAGGTTTCTGTTGTATGAAACTCGTGGAAATTGTAGGAACGAAATCGTGAGAAAACACTAATGTCTTTTAAACCAAAGATATGCTTGTAAAGTGTTTTACTGGTCAGAGAAATTTAAACCAACTAATCAGGACTTTCAACCCATTGGATGAACAGTGATATAATTGGGTGAAATGACTTTCTGTTGTTGAACTTTACTCTCACTTCCATTCCGACACTCGTGGATTCTCCACTCAAAAAAAGAAAAGCGAAATCAAGTGATACAGAATAAGCGGTTAAAACACATGATTGTAATGAGTACTAAACTAAACTTATTCCTTTGTTCATTATGGGGAATTGGAAGCTTAATAAGTATAGAATTATAACGTTTAAATTCGAGCTCTTTTTTATAACATTTTGACTTTAGGAGTCACAGAAGAATAGACAACGGGACTTGAGATCCCCTTTGAGGTCTGCCACCCGGGGACTACGGTTTAACGAAGAAGACGCAAAGGTCTTAACGTTTGCAGATGTTAGGGCAAGGCAGCACCTTTTCCTCAGTTGTTTTAAGTCCCTGAGTGAAGGCCCGGCACCGGGAGTCGAACCCGGGCCTAACGCAAGAAAGACTGGTGCCTTTCCAACTAGGCTAACCAGGCGGAAGTTAAAAATTAAAGGTTTAAGTTCATATAAATATGATTTAAGAAGAATCCTTGCCAAACGAGTACTCTTTCCCTTTTTTCTGTAACCATCGAAAAAGCTTCTCGAGTTAAAGCAAGTCTCAAACTTCCAACAAGTTGTTATTCACGCAAGGCTTGCAAAAATGATAAGAACATGCTGTGGTGTGTTTTTTGTATATTACAAGATAAGCAATACTATTGTTTATAAGTTTGTTATTTTCCATTCAGAGCAAGAAGAAGCAGAGCGTAAGGAAAGAGAAGAAAAGGAAGCTAAAGAAAAAGAATACCGTGAGCAAATGAGGAAGCTGGAAGAGTTGGAACAAAAGAAGAAGGAAAAGGAAAGAGAAATAGAAGCAAAGTTGAGCCGCAAAGAAAATGAGCCAAGACCTAGCCCCGGGGGGAAGTGGAGAGATGGAGATTCGCGTGAACCACCTGGCAGAGATGGTAAGTTATCTTTGGGTTAACGGTGGTGTATCTACAAAGTTTATGGTGATGACTGTGAGTTATCTGTTTCAGAAAGTGACACTTTCTGGTTGTCAGAGCCTGAACTTGCCTCCTATAGCCCTTTTCATGCAAAAACATATTAAACGTATCAAGAAACTGTGGCCAGCACCAAATTCAGTGCTTCCCTATTAGCAAAACTGCAAAATTTCGTTAATTTTTTATGGAAATATAAAGTTTTGAAACTTGATCTTCTGCCCTTATTTCTGTGTTAGATAAACTGTAGTTTATTTAGATTTGAAATCCGGGGTGTTGTGATAAGATATGACGTCATATTGCTTAAGATAGTACGTGATATTCGATTTCAAACATAGTCATAAGCGAGCATTTGCGAGAGCAGCGAGAAAAAATTTTTGTTGTGCAAAGATTTTAAATTAAAGATATACTGGATAAAACCATTGCAAAAACAAAACTAACAAAGCGAGAATTACAATCCCTAGCAGGAAAATTGAACTTTGCAGCCCGTGTTGTCTTCGGTGGACGGACATTCTTGCGACGGATTATTGACTCAATTAGAACTTTCAAACGGCCCCATCACAAGAAGCGAATGACCTGTAGTATGCGATGTGATATATTGTGGTGGGTGAACTTAATGACCCAATGTACGAAATGTATTAGAAAAACCTGGAAACGAGTCCAGCCCGCCCACCCTACTTTTCATTGGAAAACTATCCAGTTTCAAACCTTCGTATCTCCGTCAATTGCGGCCAATCTTTTTGAGGATTTGTAGCTTTACTATTATTAATGTGCTGAGGTTGACTTTTGACTCGTTTTCCTGATAAACTGAATATGTTTATATGCTAGTGTGATAAAGGGTTATAGGTGGTCAATGCTACCAAAAAATGGATGGTGGCTACCAGAATTTTAGAAGTTATAGGCAGCCGGCTTTTACCAGATTGTTTGGAACTTTCCTGACTACTTAAGTAAAATTTATTGTTTCTAATAATATGATAAGTGGTGTTTTGAATGAACTAATCTTATCAGCTTTCTTTGGCAGACAAATATTGAGCCAAGTGTAATTGTTCGTGCACACACAACTACCGAAGCAAACACAGTACGGATTACACACTACCGGAAAATATATATGGCTACCACTTTTTTGCCTCTGGCAGCGAGCTGGGTGCTTGAAAAAAGGGTTAATTTGAGCCCAGGTTATGTTGCCATAACACATTATTTTTGCTCGTTCTAACCCTTTGTGGGGGAAAATTGGCATCGCTTGGCCGCATTTTGTTTCATTAATTCAACAAATTTGAGACGCAAAGGACTAGAACGAGTAAAATTTCATTAGTAAAAAGGGTGAATAGTTAGGTGACAGGAGTTTGTCAAGTGCCATTTGTTCATTCTCAGTCAATAAAAACATGTTATTGTAACTCAATAGAGAGGCGCCCAGGTGACCGAGAGGGAGCTGGGGACAGACCGTGGAGGCCTTCGTTTGCAAGGGATTCTGGTCAAGGTCAGTAGAGTACAAGGCCATGATAATGGAGCAGATATTTTGGTTTGTTTTGTATTGAAATAAAACGCCTTCGTGCTTTGCGTCTCGCGTCAAAACCGGGCACCGTGAGGGTGTACAGTGCAGAAATCAGTGGCGCTGCGTAAATTTTTTCCGTCCCTTTTAATGGTAAAAGAGCACTGGTGCTAGAAAGGTTTGAAAAAACAGCGGCCAATTTTGTAGCGAGAAAAAGGTCGCTTGCCAGTCAGACTTGCAAAATTTGATTAACTAATTCAATGTGTATTTCACACATTTTTGCTTGCGTATTCCGCAAAGTTTCCTAGTTTTTATGTGATCGTTACTTGAGGGATAGCAAGCCAGTAAAATTGAAAGTTTTTCTATATTTTGAATTGAAATATATGCCTCTTTTTCTTCAATGTTCTTGCTTGCAAGTAATGTCATAGTGGCCATGTTGGCGCGGTTGAAGAAAAGAATTTTGATGATAACATTCGTTTAGGGAACCACAGGGGAGCCTTGTCTTCTGTCCTTTGCGTCTCTAGGGAGTGAGTGTAAGTCAAGAAATGGGTTAAGCCTCCGTAGTAGTGCTATGCTAAACGTTTCCGATCACTACCAACATTGCATCTTACTCTGCGTGTCTTCTTTGTCGCCAATGTAACATCATGTCAAGAGTGTTGGGTTAGCCTATCACAGTGCACGTGCAGGGCCTCCATTCTTGATGATAAGAGTTTGGCTGTTTTCAAGTAAAGTGTTACTTTAAATGCGGGTGTTCAATGGTTTATCCGTTTTTAAAAGTCCAAGTTGATGATGAATTTGTAAATCCTCCAAACTAGAACCCATTCTTTTCAAGCAACCAGGTTAGGAGAATTTTGCTTTTCATCTCATACAGCTTGTTTTGTTGATCAGTTCCCATTTTCCCATCAATTTCACATTTCGAATGTGTTTGTTGTGTAGTGAGAATTTACATTTTGATAAATTGCATGAAAATTTGGGGTAGCAAGAGTAAAAGCGTTTGAAACAACCGCCTAATTGGTTTTAGTTTTACTGACCTCGTTTAACAGGAGGGGGAGGAAGCTGGCGCCGTGACGAACGTGATGCACGTGGTGATCCGGGACCGTGGAGACGTGACAGAGGCAAGTAACTGTAGAAAGATGAAACGGTTGAGCCCGAACTTTTTGAGAAATTGGTGCAGAACTGCAGATTGAATTCAGCACCACATTCACTTCAGGCCCGTTAGTTTCATCTCTACTCAACCACTTATGATTTGTTCTTCCATTTAACAGAGGCAGATCGTGAGCGTCCGGTAAGCGACGGTCGAGGTGGACCCTGGAGGCGTGATGACCGTGGCTTTAGTGATCGGGACCGTGACCGTGGGTATGGCGATCGTGATCGTGATCGAGGCTATAGCGATCGTGACCGTGGATATGATCGTGATCGAGGATTTAGTGATCGTGACCGTGACCGTGGATATGATCGTGATCGTAGAAATTTTGGTGACCGTGACCGCGGTGGTTTTAGTGACCGTGACCGTGACCGCGGTGGTTTTAGTGACCGTGATCGTGACCGTGGTGGTTTTAGTGATCGTGACCGTGGTGGTTTTAGTAACCGTGATCGTGACCGTGGCGGTTTTAGTGACCGTGATCGTGACCGTGGCGGTTTTAGTGACCGTGATCGTGACCGTGGCGGTTTTGGTGACCGGGAACGTGGTGGTTTTGGTGACCGGGAACGTGGTGGTTTTGGTGACCGGGAACGTGGTGGTTTTGGTGACCGGGAACGTGGTGGTTTTGGTGACCGGGAACGTGGTGGAGGATGGCGAGGACGGGACGACCGTGACCGTGGACCTCCACCAAGCGCATGGCGTGACAGAGAACGTGAGGGCGACCGTGATGAACGAGAAGGCGGCTCTTGGCGTGACAGGACGAACGAGCGCGGACCACCTGCCCCACGAACGGAAGGTGAGCTCGATGTTTTAGCTTTCGTAGTTGAGTAGCCCCGTAGGTTCACCCGTGCCGATTCCTTTTCCAGCAAATAAAGCTCAGAACTTTTAACCACCAAGATGTGTACGTTGTGTTTTCGGTATACAGTGGTATATCTTCCTGTGCGAGCCACAGGTAAAGCGAGTTTTGCATTGCTAGGCCAAAAGACATATCCTTTCTAGAGCCAGGCGGCCGCTCAGACCGACGCTTATCTTCGGTCGACGTTGTGTTAGGCGGGTGAGATTCTTTGACTCCCGCCGGATAAGACAGTAATCCATCGCTTGTCAGCCCCCAACAGACGATGGTTCTCATTTGTACAGATGACTTAGCTGGAACAGGTTAAGTGTTTTGCTCGAGGACTCGACAAAGTGGTCTGAATTCGGCTCGAACTAGCGACCCTAGAGCTACGAACACGCTACCCGCAAGGCCGCTGCACCGCCAGCTAGTTAGGACTATTGTTATGTCACCTGACTAACTTTTTGTACCCTGCGGCAACCAAGGGTTTATTAATGGAGAGCAAATGAACTGGCTGAGTTTAATAGTTGGTAGCCAGACAACCAAACTTTAACAACGGTTTCATTTTCTTGCCAGCCGGAAGCGTCGTCACTGATCACGTGTTTGTTCTTAATATAGCTCTACCGAAAATGCACTAGTATTTTGTGATCCATCAAGAGCCAAGTGGGAGTTAGACAACCTTACTTCTTTTCTTTCTGTGTCAACAAAAAACGGTTAAAAAACCTTGGCAATACATTAACATATGTTTTGTTTGTTTTTCTCGCTCCAGGAAAATCTTGGTCAGCATCTCGTAGAGGCCGAGAACGTCCGAGCGAGGAGACTGATGCTGATGGCTGGACAACAGTTCATCACAACAAATAATAATAGAATCATTATCAAGGCCTAATTTCTCGGTATTTTAAACGTATTTCGGGCTTGTTAAAGCAGAGGTATTGTTAAATCAAATTTCGTCTACACCGTTGTCGAGAATAAGAATAACCCAAGTGTGTATTGTGTATTTCTGAATCTTTCTCAAATTGGTTCAAAGTTAGTGCAAATCGCAGACTTTTGACATATATTCATTCTTTATCAATGGTGAATGTGCTACTCGTTCTATGTAGCTTTCCAAGAACACTTAAATCCGTTATGTGGATTATGTTACGAAACCTACAATTTGCTGGAAATTGTTTAGTGTAATGGAATAGTTACAGTGAAAACCGGCAAAGCTAATTAAACAGTTAAATACTCCAATTTTTTTTTCTTTGCATTAACACAAACTTACCTTCTCAGCAACTGAAAAATTAATGAGTTGAAATAAAGAGGCCGATAATTGAACTACAAAGTGGTCGTGTTAAGAGGTGTTAAGTTGGTGAACTGGGGACCAGTCAAAATCGTTCGACGTAAAAACGAAAACAGGACGAAATAGAAAGGTGAGCCCGCCAGATTTTGAGATGTTATGCGAGTCTCACAAAGGGCAATTTTCATTCCTCTGGGGGCTTCACGACGTTCATGTAGTAACTGATTAACAGTTTTCTGTAAAGTGGTTGTTATTACGAAGACAATCTTTCAGTTTTGATTAAGCAAAATTGCATTGAGATGTTTTCGCCTGAGGGAACTTATGACTCAACAATCCAAACAAGTTTTGTTTGTAACAGAGTGCGCCTCGAAAGTCTTCAAAATTAGAGCAAGTTCTTTTAGCATCGAATTGAATTCTTCTCAGTGGCCATGATTTGTTAAAAAAGGTCGAAGTGTGTTCTTTATACTATCTGCTGTGCCGTACTGTAAAATGCGTCGGCTATAAAGTGCATCAAGTTTTTTTTATCGGGGGTAAAAGCGGAACATTTTCACTCGGAAAGTTCGTATTCCTCTGCTCTCCGCGAGTTAAATATTCCCTTTACCCACTGTTTTTTGGATATTTCATATTCTTTTAAGTTTTCTTTTTTTTCAAATGTTTTAAGAATTTTCTTCAGGCAAGGATTCGATATTCCTCAGTTTTGGACCACGGTATTTGATATTTCTCTTCTGCCCCCGATACTTTACGGTCAACTTTATTGATTGTTTAAAAAATTTTGTCAATTTTTTTTTAAAAATGATGCCGATGAAAGGCCAACGCTCGGAATGGCGGCACCTTGAAACAAACATTCCGACGGCGTATATTGTAAACTAATCGACTATAAGTTGATCAGTCATAAAGTAGTTTAACTGGTCTCTCGACTGAAGGTTCAAGCCCATCGCAATCAAGTCGACTTTAAATTCTATGAATTCATAATTCTTTAATGATTCCTGTCATAAGACATGGGAAGCGACTGAAGAACTTGTTCAATTCTTGTGTTTACAAATATTTGTAAATTGTTGATGTTTGACGACCCGTGAACATGAAAATTCACGCTAGTTGTGCGTTGTGCTCTTTTAAGTGAGATTCCTCGACTCGCCCATTGCATTTGTGGTGCTCAAACAAGTTTTTTGACGTCCTTTACCCGCTGTATATCAAAACTTGGAAAATTCGTGCAAGACCCACAGTACTCGTTGCTGTAACAGCCATTCTTGTGGTTTGGTCAGCTACGGTTTGTCCGATTTCAGAGTCGTCTCCTTCACAACAAAAGAAAACTCCTGGTTCGGGACCCAAGATTGACAAGATATTGAGTCTTGTTTCGCAAACACTAAATGCCGTGAAAAAACTGGACAAGAAAATTAAAGCAAAATCTTCTAGATGCTTGAAAGGTAGGAGGACTAGAAGGTCGAAAGAAAATTTAGAATCTGTAAGTTAGTTTTTGTGTGTGTGTGTGCTTCAGTTTGATTCTATTGCTTTGCTTCACAAATACAAAACGCCCTGAAAAACGACGAGGGTTTTTGCCTTTAGTGTAGTGTTGCATAGTTCAGCTCGTTTTTAACTTTTTTTATTAAATTCAGGGAAAATTTAAATGGGTAAAAAAGTTTAAAGCCACGAGCCGTGCGCGGAAGTGCTCTTATAAAATAAGAAACAAACAAAACAGACGCTAACATTCAAATTCTCCTTACTTGTACATTACACGTGATCTGACATCTTGTGACCACAACGCGTGAAATTTGAAACTAGCGAATCGGAGGGAAAATAATTAAATATTTAATTAAGAGGAAGTTTGCCAATAAAAAAAAAGCCAACAGTCACGAAAATTGCCATTATTGGCGGCCATTTTTTCAAAAAAAGGGTGACTAATAATTTTCTTTTTCTAAGCTTAAACCCCATTTTTTCGACTAATCATAGCTTGCTTACCATTTGGTTTTTGTGACGAAAGGCCTTATGGGGCAATTTAAGACAATTTATCAGCCACGGCCATAATATTCTCCGATCGCGATGTACCAGCCGCCGGAATGGAGATTTTAACTAAAAAGTTGTGGAATGCGCCATGTATTTAATGGTTACATGGTTTTTCTAAAAAAATTCTCTCAACTTTGAATTGGCGACCGCAGAATTAAGGACCAGAGGATGATGAGAACTTTTCTCGCAAACGGCGGTTATAAATTTAAGAACAAAACGACAATCAGCTCAGAGACGAGGACTTGCAGCAATTCGTAGGCGCAAACACAGTTAAAAATCCGGGGCCATGAGCTAGCGACAAAGTGACACACTCACGTGACATTCAAAAGTAGCTGACCAACCACAGCGCAAGAATAATTTAAAATCGTCATTTGAAGCAGTGACAACTAAAGCAGCTGGCCAATCAAACTTGCTAAGACAGCAATGTATATAATTGTTGCCTCTTTTCTTGTTATTACTAAATTACTTTAAGTGGTTTTTCTTCAAAAACTGCAACACTTTTGTTTTGATTAGGCAGTCGAAAAGAAAAGCTAGTTCCCAGACCTATACCGCGCAAACTGCAAGAATCGGAACGAAAAACTTTCAAAACTGCTTAAGATCACAAATATTTTTTTATGACATTCAATTCAAGTCTACACTCGTAGCATTCATGCTAATCCATTTACCTATGGATTTATCTTTATTCACTTACCCCAGCAAAGAACTGTGAAGATCTCTACAGACGTGGGAAAACAAAAAGTGGCGTTTATACGATCGATCCTGATGGCAAGGGCTCATTTGATGTGTTCTGTGATCAGACCACAGCTGGGGGAGGATGAGCTGTCATCCAAAAGAGACTGGACAACTCGGTCAACTTCTTCCGCGGGTGGAATAAGTACAAACATGGCTTCGGTAGTCTGAGGGGCGAGTTTTGGTTGGGGCTGGACCGGATTTACCGTCTCACTGACAATCAGCGCTGTAAACTCCGGGTCGATCTTGAGGACTGGAACAGAAAGACCGCTTATGCAGATTATAGTGTGTTTGGTGTTGTGGCGAGAGGAACAAATACAGATTGAGTCTTGGATCATATAGTGGTAAATATGTTGACATAACTTGGTCTGATCATGAATAGCATACATCTTCTTGTCAAGTCAAAGAAAATGCGAAATCGACCAACCAACACTAAGCAAACTTCTCGACAAAGATAACCCTTGTCGCGATGTTTGTTGACAGTTGACCGAGTTTTCTCAGTCAGAGTTGCTATTTTTTCTGTTTTTGAAGATTTATTAAGCACTATTATCAACAAAACGTACTCGCTCGGCTCGAGTCTACCCTCTGTTTCAGACGTCTGGGGACTGGAACCACAAAAGACGTCTGCAACGGATTCAAAAGGACCCAGTGGTTGCTGCTGGCCACGTGCCAAGCGAACTGATCCGCCTGATAAAATTAAAAACACAGACACCAGGGTGGATGGAAGTGGCAAAGCAAAAAATGTCACGCGTCGGGTGGGCACTTGGGCCTTCAAAAGATCTTAGAAAAGCGCGTTGGGTTTTTAAATCCGTTACCTGTGAAGGTATTTTGTATACACGTAACAATTCGGCAGTTTCGGTTTTGGTAAAGTAGGCCAGTTGTCCTAAAAAATATTTTTTCTCACAATGACAAAATTGCTCTCAATACTCACCCTCCGTGTGGAATGAATTTTAACAGCGTGACACGTCACCAACCGCAGACAGAATCCTTTCACGGAAGTGAATGATCCTGGGTCGTGGCCCATGACGTCATATGTTGGGCCAGGAGTCAGTTGTTCAAAAGACGACCAGCCCTAATCCAGGATTATTTACCATAACAACCAATAGGTTTTGCTTAAACTTAACCCTGGATTAGATCTAATCCTCTATTGAACAACTCGGCCCAGATCATGAAACGTTCATGAAAACCTTAGAAATGAAACGGGTCGACTCGGCATTTTTGGCTGTTTGTGAAATATTTTTACCGTCTATTTCCAAGCTCAACAGTTTGTTAAATTTACAAATCTGTTACTGACAGGTCTTGGGGAGCCGGGAACCCTCGAACGCTTGAACGGGAGCAGCTATTTCATATTCTCGATCAGTAACAGTTCTGACAGTTCGGTTTCTGTTTAGGTACGGCTGGTGATTCGCTTGGTGTTCATCGTGGAATGGCCTTCTCCACCAAGGATCGCGATTTTGACGTCGACACGAGTCGCCATTGTGACTCACTCTACAAAGGCGTTTGGTGGTACAACAGCTGCTTTGAATCCAATCTGAATGGTCTTTATCTTCACGCGGGCAACAACAACAATGGAGTGGTATGGTTTACTGATGTTTACTGGTTAAATGAAGATTCGGCCAGCTGACTTCCGTTCAAGTTCTTAGAACGATTTTATTCGAAAAGAAAACAACTTTAGAGTA
>JAOBAT010073079.1:0-21387 GCA_026413305.1 Hydrozoanthus tunicans | reverse complement strand
CCCCTCCCCACCTTTTTTTTACACGACTGAAGAAACAAAACAAAAATAGATAATAAACAATTTTAGAGCCCGCTGAATACTGCATGTTATTGATGAGCAAAGAATTTATGCAAAACGCGGTGGGCTGTGCTAATGCACTCAACGTATTGAAACTATTTTCGGATCGTACGAGTTTATTGTCATCACAGTCGGTGAAACTTCTGCGAGCCTTCGAATATCGAGGTTCGCTTTCATCAGAATGATGAGGAATGCTCTGGCAAATGGATTCAAGACTTTCTATAAAGAACTTTCCACACGTCTTGTAGATGATGTTAGAGATCACATACGTCCCGGTTTTCTCTTCTCTTCAAGGTCGCCTTGTAGACGAATCTTTTGGCTTCAAAACGATTGAAGATGTTATCATCTCGTGCTGAATTCGACAAGAATATCCACCCCCCCCTCCCCCCTTTTTTTTTTGAAGTCCTGTATCCGCCCCTGAAGTGTCAGAGTTACTTGTATTTGTTCACCTTAATCTTATAACTTAATTTCACACAAACATTAATCAAAGCTTTATACATTTCGTCTTTCTTGATAATTTCTTGTTAAACTTTTCAGAACAAAATTATAAAAAATTGCCACAACATTTGAAACACTCGCTGACAAATACAGGCGTATATTAATCAAACCTTGATAAACACAAAGGAGTTCGTCATATTCTGCCGCGTAATGCCGTAAGGGCGCGCGGATTTTATGGCTTAATACAGCCCATAAGTTCGTCTAAAATGTTTGTAAGTGTGCATTTGAATGCCGTTACAGTTTCAAAATCGCCAAAAACTCAGTTAAGGAAAGTTTTTTTTTGGATGGGGGGGGGGGGGGGTACCAAATTTACAAAGGGGGGACCAAAATCGCCGGAAGAACAAATCCGCGCTGTTAAACCGGCGCCTGTCCAGTCAATCGAGTCGAGTCGAGTCCATTCCACTCCAGCCAGCTCCATTGCGCACACGCCAAACAAATAAACAAGGAAAAGCGCGCGGCCAAAGCTAACAACTGATAGTGTCTTTTAACCAAGAGAAACTTGGACTGGACTTGGGTGAGTTTCAATTATACTTCATTAACCATGTTTTTGTGGGTGTACTTTCAATGTTTGATGTGAATTATTGCAATGGGGTCCTTCCGCAATGGCATCGTGTTGCGCTGCAACGAACGCCAAATGTACCGAGGAATTAGCGAGTACGACATAGAAACTAGAGCTACAAATATGTTGACCATGTTTTGATAATCGAATCGGTAGAAAAGATTTGTCAACTTGCTTTTGAAAATTTAGTTTTCTTGAACAGGACTTACAGCGTTTTGTGGCTTGCTCAGTATTTTTTTCGACATGCCGTGTGCAAATTGTCGACAGCTCGTATTGTATTCGTTTTAAAGTTGTCTGGCTCGAGTTAACGTAAAACTTGTTTCTTGATGGACAGTTTCTTTCGTATATAAGCGATTTGTGTATGATCTTTATTGAAATGCAAAGGCTTTTGAAAGCTACACATAAGTAGAAATCGTTGGTTTCAACTTCAGAAGTTGATTCAAAATATATAAATTTTCAACTAAGTAAACATATGTATGTAGATCTCTTATGTTTTAATTCCCAAGAGATCAAATTTCACTTTCACTTCGTGTTTGTTGAAACGCAATTAAGCACGATCAAGCGACACCAAATTGTCCACAAACAAGAAAACCGTCGAACTACAAGATGGACATTGGATTGAACGTTGTTGAAAAAACTTTCTGCAGACTTGTGATAGTTTTCGTGCAAATTGATAGCACAATGTGGTAGTCTTTTGCTCTTCGGTTCAATTTCAATGAGCGAATAACAGGCCATTGTAAGTTTCTGAGAGCTTGCGTATGGGAAAACTACAAAATAGTTCTACGGCGAAGATCTGAACCATCGACTTTTTCACTATCACAAATTTACCGATAAACACTCTTTTTCGAGCTCCGTCTCACTGTTATAGTCTTGTTCCTGCGTTGCTAGGCTCACGTACTACACGTGGCTTTTAGCATTTGACGTACATAGAATTTAGAGCTTTTAAAAAAAGCTTTTGTACTTGGGAACTGGTTGGAACGATCATTTAACACAAGCAAGAATGAAAGAAAGAAAGGAACAATGACTGACTAAGATCAGTACTAATACGAGTCTCTTTGACGTGCTTGTAAATACTTATAAAAAGTTCTGGCTAAACTGTTAAGACAGGTCTTCAAAGACAGTGTAGAAAAGAAAGAAAATGTTAGAATCTAAACGTAAAGTTTTATTAAGTAGGACTGTATGTAGTACAGGAGATACAACACATATTCATGTTGTTTTGAAGCGCCTTTGAATGTTCATTGAATAAAAACAATGATAGGGTATTATTAAATGTAAATTTTTCAACAACATGGTTTGAATATTTAATGCAAACTTTACTTTTAAGCAAACATTTGCCGACTGTATTTTATGTCATTCAATGGTTTAATCTATGAAAAACCTATTCTGTGAGTAAGCTGTGCAAACTTTTTGATTTTGGTTTTGAAGCTGTTCTTTTCCCATCATATTCCATATGATTATTGGCATGCATGTATATGGTACAATTTGATAAAAAGATAAAGAATTATGCAAGGTATACAATACAGTTATATTAATATAATATACTAATTATGCAAAAATGATATACCCGCAACACACAAATATAAAAACAGACCTTCTATTTCTGTATAAGGGACCCTAATCAAAATGCCTTATGGTTTCTTAGGTCCCCTACCACTTTTACTAGTAGAATACATTTAATAAAATTTTAAAGCGTTCTTCTGGAACTTTGAATCTTGATACTAACACATATAATATCAAATTTGCAAATATCTTAACACAAGGTGAAAAAAAATTGACTTGTGCATCATGAGTGCTTAGCAAAAAATTCTTATTTTTGGTTTTTAAATTTCATCTCAACAAAATTATATTTTGGTATCACAGGAAGTAACTAGTTAAAAATATTATGGGTTTAATTTTTTTATTTCTCTTTGTGATTGGCAGTGAATAGGCCAGAATGGCAACCAACTTGCGCCATTGTCTGCGTGTTCTTCCATTAGCCCAACAGTCTGCTGTGGTTGTTAGAAATGCCGCATTCAGCACTGGTATTCATAATTCAACCAAAGTTCAGCAGGGATTTGAAGGTACATTGCAGTCTTCTATATAACTTTAAGATTAGCCGGCAAGTTTTCCAATTACTGTAACAGCTCAAATAAGCCCCCTAGGGGCTTAGTGTTTTTGGACTTCCGGAGGGGGGCTTATTAGAAGGGGGGAAGGGGGCTCAGTCAAATATTGTCTATAGCTAAAGACAGAAACATAACATGAAATACGGTTACTAAATAACTTTGCGTTCCTCTGGCGTTTTAATCTGCACTTTTCAAAAACTTAAAAATATATAAATGTTAACAAAATGTATTTTTAATACAGAAGGCCTTAGTTTTTAGCTTCATTGTCTTTACATTTACAGGGAGGGGGGAGGGTTGTTAGAGAGGGGCTTAATTAAAATTTGAAGGGAGGGAGGGAGATATGGGGGGGAGGGTTGTTAGAGAGAGGGGCTTATTTAAAATTTGAAGGGAGGGAAGGAGATATGGGGGGGGGGTATATAAGAGCATTTTAATACAATAAGTATGTGTAGTAGGCATGCCAAATTGTCTTAAGTTGTCATCCAGCTCATGGAAGATATTCCTGGCTCCATTTGCTAAAGTAACCTGAGCCAAAAGGGCTTAAGTTAAGACGGTTACTTCTTAGCCCTTTCGTCCAAAGCCTACTATTTATACTATATTTAGTTTCTCTGCACAAAACACATACAAAATGAGTCATGTGGTAATGAGAAAATCGAAATTAATCAGGGCAACCTATTGAAGATGAAAAGTGAAATTCTCCCAAACTGATTACATTACCCTATCTTACATGGGGGGGGGGCAGAAAGTGCCCACACCAATTTCAATTTTGTTTGTATTCATCCAATAGTAGCCAAATCTTCGGACTTTTCCTAAAATTTATTGCAGATTATGATTTTGATAAAATTTAGTGATTAGAGGGCAACCTGTTTCCATGGCAACAGCTTTATTGATAGCCGTTTTTGGTGATTTTTACTAGAACATGTTTTCATTAGATTTTTGTTGCTTTTTATGATAATTACGAGATATTTATAAGTATTAACAGTCAGAAACATGCAATTAGTAAACTTATATATTTATTAGTGACTTTTTCGTGATTTGTGACGTCATCGTTATTGCGCAATAATTTGTCGACAAACCGTATATGTCATATATTTCACCTATATCAACATCGGAGCTTATAGCTGATTACTGACTTTCTTGATTGTTTGCAACTGTTTTTGATGAGTAAACGTTTATGAGAGCATTTGAAGATTGTGTACATTGAGCTGAAACGTAGATGTAAAGCACAGTAATTTGTTTACCGAAGTGAAGTTTGATTGATGAAGTGGGCTATGTATAAGACAAATTTGAGCATATTTAAAGTAATTGCAATCGCTGTTGATTTGCATCTAACACATATACATGCCTTTGGAGTATAAAATTAAATTTGAAAATCATTTAAAACCATGTAATGCATTTTTGGCAAAACCGCCATTTTGTATAGTTATGACATCATAGTGACATAATTATGACGTCATATGCCAACTTAAATACTCAACTTAATTGCCTTCTGATTGTCCATCACTGTGCCAAAGTTGGTTGTGATACGTTAAATAGTATTGAAGTTATGAGCCGTGGGCACTTTCTACCCATCCCCCATGACAGAACGACCTCCAAAAGCCCATGTAAGATAGGGTTAATCAAAGTTTATTCGGGCCCTTGAAATCCTGGAAAACCCTGGAAAATTTTTGAAGCCTTGGAAATTCCTGGAAATTTTTATTTCACTGTTGATGTATTGCTACATGAGCCCATGGTTGTTTAAACAGGTGATTGTGAACATAAATTTATTTTCATTCTATGTTTAAAAAGCCCTGGAAAAAAAAAACAATCCTAGATTTTTGGAATTCTGGAGGTGTAAAAACTCTGATTAATACTAAGACAGAATAATTTTTGCCAACATGACACTTGACAATTTTGGACTAAAATTGTTATTTTATTTTTTCAATGACATTTTTTGTCAGTTCTTTCAAGGTTGCTCTGCTAATATTTTTTCATATAAAGCTTAATCAAGAGAAATATCAAATAAATATTTACAGGTTTAAAGATTTACAGCCTTGTCACCCGTGAGACTCACTCGCATTATGGTCAAATTCACCCAGTTTCCAATGTTTTCTAAATTACTGTATTCTACGGTGGCCCACAAGTGTCACGGCAAAAAAGAAAAAGTTTGTGGCAAAAAGAAAAGCTAAATAAACAAAAATGTGCTTGCTTAAATTTAACTCAAGATTTGATATAGTGCTCCAAAACTTTTTTTTCACTTTTGTTTGTCAGAATTGAAAATAACATATTATAAACACTTTTACTCACTAAAAATCTTGTGTGATATTGCTCACTAGTATTAATGACAAACTGAGAAACCTTGATCAGGTGACCTCATTCTGAGTAAGATAAGCAATTAAAATGACATGTAATAAGTCCTCCTTTTAGTGTCAGTATATTGATCTGGCATTGTGTGTTTTAATGATTTTTATGCAGGGCTGCAAGCTGGATTTCTGTGGGACCACAAGAATGGTTTTGGTTACACTAAAGATGGCAAAGTTGTAATTGTCACACCACAAGAAAAAGTGAACGTAGCAGGTAATAAAATATGTAGGTATTGAAGTAGAGGTAGCTGGTCTCCCGAGAGTTTTATGAATAAAAAAGTAATTTAATTACAGGGTTTAAAATAATGTTCACGCAGAAAATATGTGTCATTGACGTTTTGTAGGCTGCTCAATGTAGACGTTGATATTGTTGCCAGCTGTTTTCGCATGAACAGATTGTACATAACGATGTACATAGCAAGAATATATAACCCAATGCTTCTCATCTCTCAATTGTAGTCATTTTGAAGTGATGAAATCAGTTTTATCTCTGATCTTACAGAATAGCAATCAACTATCAATTTTCTGATTCCCCCTAGTTCTTGAAACACTTCAACTTAAATTGCATTTGAAATAAAATTTGTTGGAAGGATTGAAAATTCATCCAAAGGTTATGGATTGGTAGCAGATCTATAATAAAAAAAAATGAAAATTTGTCGGAAGCACTCATGAGGTCATCAGTGGAAATTTTTAATTTTAATATCTCAAGAACCTTTGAAGATGTTGACAAAGTTTTTCACTGCTTTTAATCCCTCCTTTAGCAAGGTCTAACCACTTAAGTAATGAAAGTTTTCTCTTCAAATAAACTTAAAGGGAGCTTTCTTAAAAATAATTGTCCTCCTTACCCATAGCTAACGACAATGTTGAGAATGAAGAAACCGAGTCAATAATGGAAATGGCAAAGAAGACTTACCAGCAGAGCAAATCCGTTAAGCAGAATACAGAACAGAACGCTTCCTAGAACAGTTGAGCAAACCACAGACATGGATGACGATTGTGTATGGTGAATGTTGAAGTCTGAAGTTCGTCAGTTTCACTGACTTTGGTTCTAGTTTAAAACTATCCTGACAGTTAAATGTAGCAGTGTGGAGCAAGATAGGGCTGTGATAAAACTTTTCCTCCATAAGTTAGTTTCCTTTTATATGGTCAAACCCCTCTACAGACAGGTACGCCTTCGGAAATATCCTTAACTGGCCGTATTAGAGAAGTGTCCATCTCATAGAGACTTTAAATACAGTAAATGACTGCATGAGAAAATGACAGGGACCAAGGTTTGGTGTCCGTTTTATCTGGGTGTCTATCTTGAGGGGTTTGACTACAGGTACATCATGATATTCAAAGTTGCTATAAACAACTCTCAAAACGAAAGTTATACTTACCTGTGGCATTCTTTTGTTGGCAGGTCATTGTTTGTCAAGACTTAACTATAACACCCAGTTTAACTTATTAACTTATAAAAGGTATTGACATCAGAAGCTATCAGGTTTTCGGATCTGTTTGCATGTCAAGAAAAATTACATAATGTCAGTACAAACACGCAACTTGTAAATATTTTATACAGGTGAAGCTTTCAGTAAAACTTTTGAAATAAAATATGCTTGAGTGAAATGGTTTACTGTAAAATTTTCTACCCCAGGGAAGGAATTGTTTTTGTTGTCACAAGCCTTTGTTTCTCAGAAGAAAAAACTTATGAGTCTCAAACGGGAATCGAACCAATGACCCTCTGATTACCGGTCAGATGCTCTACCCACTGAGCTACAGGAACCCTTGACCCTCTGATTACCGATCAGAGGCTCTTCCGGAAACGTATTCCTCGAACCAGTGCAGTGCCACGTTCCTCCGAGGTCTAAAGGATTCCTAATTTTACAAAGTCAATCATTTACATCACTCTCTTATGATTTGGCAACACCTTAAAGTGAACAATTACACCAGTATGAAAAATCATTTTACATAAAAATTTTTCTCAGTGTGCGCGCAGTTCAGGAGTCAGAGCCTAGATTGACTCAACACGTCCTCTATTCATTTTATATACCCAACTATTACCCACAATACACTTCTTCTATTTCGCACCCAGTCTCTACTGTCGGCACCGTGCCGCAGAAATATCAGTTTCTGTCTAATTCGTTCCTAAGGTCACTCAATCGCCAGAAATTACATTTTTCACCATATCCTGCATGCCGGATTGTTGAGATCGATATCTTTTTTATAGGCCTACCATCGGACACTCAATCTCATGACAGAGCCGGAAAAACATGTTTATAATCATGATATCGCCTCCGCTTGCCAGATGTAAAGGGTTCTTTTATTTTGAGTGTTTAAGTAGTGAAATTTTCAAATACTTCAGTGGATAGGCTTTGCTAAACGAGGAATAGTGCAGAAAAAAAAATTGTGAAAATCTTTTGCGGTTCTCGAGATATTCAAAACATTTAAGGTTTTCACCTGGTGACGTTGGTGTAGTGGTTCCGGCAAATTTGCATGGTCCTTTTGTTCGAAGAACTTGAGCCAAATTTGAACTGATGATGTGTATGTCTCGAGATATACTATGTATATTCGCTGTTCCTTAATTAGCAAGGTCTATCCGATGAGCTGAGTAATAAAATTAAATTTTTCACTTCATGGGAACTTCTATATATTCTTAAGAACAAGTTGTTCATACAAAGTTGCGGAACGGGCTTTGGTTTCCGTCTGCCAAGAAACTTGTAAATATAGATTGGCCAAGTTTTAGACATTTAGCTAGATGTCGTTGAACTCTAACTGGCGGGTGAAAATGTTAGTTTTCATTTGTAGTCACTACAACGTTGCTTAAATCTCTAAACTGTAAACAGAAATCGAGCTTTGGCGTCTCTCAATGAAATATATCGCTTGACTACAACCATGTATTGTCAGTATTAGTAATTGAAAACTTCATCTGAGCTTCAGTTTTGAACTTTATTACTTAAAATGCAGTTAACAATGTTTATTTGTTATACGTTATTTTCTTGTTTTGCCGTTTTGATCTGCTGTTAGAAAATAAATTATTGCGCCGGATTGCTTTGAGCCAGCCCGCTCCCTTTGATACATGTAAACACAGTTTTCAAGACAACACTTCTAAATTCATGTATCTCCAGCCCTGAATGTGAACTATTTCCTATTCACGTCAACACTAAAACGGATGTTGGTGTATTGGTCACTGAGCTTGGAGTCCTCCGATCCGACTTGGCCCAGGAAATCGACAAGTGGAGTTACCATGGCCACGTCTCTAACAACGCTAGAGGCTATGTTGGGGATATATAATATCAATATATAATGAGTCATATGCAGTAATGCATTAAAGCTTGACACGTTCTTTCGTTTTTGGCTTTTTGTAAGTCGTCCATACCTTCTTCAGGTAAAGACGACTGAAAAAACACTTTTTTTTCTTCTCCAAAATTTTCACACATACAGAACTAATTTGTTTAGAGTTTTTGTATTTGACCGTCTATAGAAAAACCCGCAACTTTTGTATAACACGTTTGTTGTCACCGTTTGTTTCTCATATGTTGCAACAGTTGACTTGCAAGTGACGTCATAGTGGTCATGTTAGAGAATTTCGTCTATTCCTTTTGTTTAGAGAATCGATCGACATGGTGCTTCGTCTTTTGTCTTTGATGTTTTTCAAAAGTGCCATGCATGCACTAAAATAAAAAGAGGTATGAAATTTTTGCAGAAGTAGAATACAAGCTACATAAAATAAAAAATAGGATTAGAACAGAAATGATAGCGTTGGTACAGTGCAATTATACAACATCCACACAGATAGATCTATAGTGTTTATAATTTTAAAATAGTACGTAATTATATTAGTTGACCCTCAATTTCGCGTAAGGCCTCTAATCAAAACACCGAGGAGGATGTTCGCCATGTAGTAACTTGGAAATCCACAACGCTTTGTTTTTATTGAAGTATATTCATTTGGTACGCAAAAGAAACGTGTAGGTTCAGTTAAACTCACGAAATAAAACTGATGCATCAATTTAAAGATAGAGCTTCAAGTGGCTTGCGTAGTAAGCATTTCCAATGCATTTTTGGCGAGATTTTCTTTTTTTTTCTCGCCCCAATTTTCATGCTGCAAATAGAAAAAAATTCGCCAACACTCAACGGAAACGCTTGCTACGTAGGCTAAGGTTCAAGTAAAACAAACTGGACAACTGAAAATAACCAGCACATAACGGATAGCTTATTCAGTAACTGTTATTTCCATGTCATTATATATCATTGTTATTGTTATTGTCATTTTCATTGTCGCTATCGATTGTCAGTGTCATTGTCATATGCACTGTCATTGCCTTATCACTTTGATGCAAGTTTTCCTATTCGTCATACTGCCTGTGTTGAATTGCCAAAATCAAATCTTGTAGTCCAAGCACCAAGTTGGTTAACTAGTTGTAACCGCAAATATTTTGGTAGCACAACGAAAAGCCTTGATTCCTTCGCACGCACAGTATGACGAATTGTAAGAACTCGAACTCGTGCTCGTGGTTGGATCTAAAGGTCTGTATTGTTATTGTTATTGTCATTGTCATTATCTTTCTTGCTTTCGTTATCGTTGTTGGTCACTGTCGATGTTGTTGTCATTGTCATTGTCATTTTCATTTTCTTATACTGTCAGGTTTTAAATGTTAAGATTGTCAGTGTCGCAGTATGTATAAACAGCTGCTTGTGTAAAGTTCCTCACCCACCCAACCCCTCCCTTGCAGCCCACTCGTGAAACAGATTACGACCAAGTCGGAAGTGATAAGTTTTAATATTCCCTAGTGTCAAAAAAGGAGCAGCTACATTATCCGTCTTGGTTCAGATTCATTTTATCCCGACTCTCTAGGTCAAATGCGCGCCATCGACACAACTACCCTTCAATTCAGTATTTCGGAGTTAAATTCTGTTACACATGTTTGCCCATACACATGCGACATGCCGTAGCGTGTAAATAAATTTAAACAGAATATTATTATCATTTCTATCTGTTTATTTAACTTTCGTTTTCGGCTGTAAACCGCAGGAAATGGTCGCGCCGTTCCCGCTGGGAAATGAAGTGTTTCGAAAAATCCTTTCGTTTCTCCAACGCTTTTGGTTGATTTTCCATAGGAAGTGAGTTATTAATAGAAAGAAAGATTATCTCTTTTACTTTTTATCAAAGATAAACTTGGCATCGCTATTTTAGTCAGTTATTTCATTACCGCTATTGAACAACAGGTTATTGCCAGCTATTTCGTTTCCTTAAAATCAGAGACAACATAGATATTTGACAACAAGCTGTGAAAGAAACTTTGCAAACCCTGTCAAGTAGATTATGCATGGCTTGTCGTCAAACACCTATAATCCTCTTTGGCAAGTTTATCACTTTCTGTTGAAAAATTTCTCGAAAGCTCGAAACTCCGGCAATCAACACCAGTCTGGATAGAAACGGAATGCAGTGTGAATTCCTGTGGTCAGATGTTACGACTTGTTGTAAAACCCAGTGACGTGCCATCTAAAATCAGTGTAGCGTGATGAAAATATTGTATCATATTTATAAATATTACACGTACATAACAACCGGATGATATAAAACTGTATATTTAAACTTTGTGGATATTTCGAGGAACTTTGACCATGCACTTTCAATAATTACAATACGTGTATAAAAATATAAACACTATATACGAACATTGAAGCGAGTCACCGGCCTGAATACTAAGAACGAACTCAAAGACGGTTCAGATAAAACCTTAATCGAAAGCGTTTTAAAACTGACTTGGATCATCCGGCATAGGCTTGTTTAAGAATCGAAAGTAACTTTCTCGAGTCAATGGCTTGAAGCGCGTTGTAGCTTACCTGATGTTAACGATAGCGGATTAGCGGTGACGAGTTTCCTCTGTTATCCAAAATGAAGGATCTAAACACTTGAACTAAAAGTAAATTTTCTGTCATTGAAGGAGGGAAAAAATAAAGCAACTTAAAAAAGTTGGTTAAAAAAATATGAACACTGTCAATGAATTCTTCTAGTCTTTTTCAATACATGAAAAATACAAACAAGTTGTGTTTTTTTTTTTTATTACGTTTCTGATTATATAATTATTTATAGTATTATTATTATTATAATAGTTAATTTTTATATCATTATTTTTGTAATATTATTTTTCTTAGTTTCTTTTCGGCCTTTTCTCTCTAAAGTTTAGTGTCGTCTAAACGCCATTATATTTCAGTTTTTTCTATTATTTTAATTAACAGTTTAGCTGGTAATTATTTGCCCTGCGGAAATTATTATAGCCTGCAACGCTATCTAGAGAAGATAAATCAAATTTAATCAAGTAAAGTAGAGTCAAGTAACTTCAACACTCCGAAGAAGTTGCTAGAAGTGAAAAGCTGAAATATTTTCGCCTCAAGTTACTGGCGCCACAATGTGTCACTTTCCCTCGGCTCTGCGTTGCCCGCCAAGTCGCCATTTTGTCTATCTGAGAAACTAATCCTACTCGAACAATACTAAGGTTATAAAACTTGTTTGTACCTTCAACTTCAAAGTCTTTAACTTTTGAATTTAACATTAAACAGGCAAAAGCGAAAGATGAGAAATGGGAAAGCCTCAGTGTGTTCAATGAACGCAACAACTTCTAGCTAGCCGCTGCCCAACCTCGAGTACGCCAGTAACTCCAGCTCAAGAAAATCGCTTTGAAAACTAAAATAACAAATAAAACTTTTTCATGTCAGAATGACATTTTTTTCTCACAATGGAATTTAAAAAAATTGAACCGAGAGGGCTGGTTTTCTTTGGTAAATTACGTAAAAGCGTTTACCACGCCAGGTTTTTTTTTTTTATTGCGAAACCGGCAACCGGTTTTTTGTTTCATGTGTGTACAAACAAAGAAACGGGCACAGAAGGAATTACTTTCGGTAAAAGACAAATAAACCCAGACAAATTTTGTTCCGCGTTACGACCCTCAGAGATTCTTGGGGACATAGAAGTTTCACTTTACTCTTTCAGTTAAATTAATTCCTTTTAAAGGTTTTTAGCTTCAAAGGCAAAGCAAAATTACTTCCAAAGGTATTTTTGACTATGTCTATGGTATGAAAGTTATGTCATATAATATGTGGTTTGTATTTCATGGCTTGTTCAGTACCTCCCCATTAATTATCTTTCTCGCTCACTGTCCATCTATAAAATTAATGAATCGTTTTATTGTCTTACAAATATTGGACCTTAGCCATAGGCAATTAATTTTTTGTTCGCCCGTTCAGTGATACTTATATATAATTCTTTCCTCTTCTGTTTTTGCAATCAAACTTTTCATTTCTAGCTATAACTATACACACACTTCCGATAGATCTGTTCTTGAAAAGAACTGTTTCTTTCTTCACATACTGCTCAAGACAAACTATGCTTTTGTAGGCAAACTCGTCATAGACAAAATTTCTAAAAAAACAAAGAATTTTGCTTGAGGCAAGAATCTCGTGCTTATGGTATTTTAGAGAAAAAAAGATACACTGTTTTTTCGATTCAAGCCTTGAATCTCGGCTGCATGAGCAAGAAACGATGATAATAATAATATGTTTTTCGTCATATTGACCTAAACTTGTTATGCTTATTATAGCTCCGAACTGGGAAACCACAAAATTCATATAAATAAATCTGAAGGAACTATTTATGAGTTGCCATAAGGAAGCCGGCGGGGCTGACAAGAAAACCGCAGCAAACAAGATTATTATTCAACATTTTGACGAAAAGATCCCAAAGATGCGATGGCGAACTTTAGCTGTGTTTTCTCACTGATTTTTCGTCAAGCAGAGCCAAAAGGGCGCTTGGACCTCTGGAAAGTTAAAGTCACACTTGGGAATTATTAGATCTGAAACGTGATATTTTTAAAAACATGGATTTACTGTTGATTCGCGCCCGGCTTTCTGAAGGGGAGTGTTTTTTCTTGGAAGATAAACTTTCAACAGCACAGCCTGTTATAACACAGGTCATGCGAAACAAGCTTTCAAACTTGTTGCAATGAAGATAATGCCCAACCGAGCCTACCGCAGTTTAACACAAAATCTAATTTAGCAAACACTTTCGGATAGCCGCAACACGAGAACCACTCGGTAACTGCTTGAGGCTTCTTTATAACGTTATCTTCCAAGGGGGCTCCTCTACGTTGATTATTCCTCTTTTAATACATTTCAGTTCTAAATTTCCGCTGTCTGTTTGCTCAAGCTCAACGGAGTTTGCCACGCGGCCCGGTCAACTTCCTTCTAAATTTATCCGTGATGCAACTTCAATTCTTCATACAGGTGTGCGCGGCGCGATGACGAAACTTAAAAAATTCAGTCTAAATTTCTCGGCTTAAATGGGCCGTAACGAAACTCAAACTTCAAAAATAACAGTAAGCTTTCCTGGCACTATATTAAGTTTCTCGCAATCACAAACCGCAAAACGGGACGACTCAAACTTCTTTACGTTTTTCTTTTCTTGTGTATACCAAGAAAAAACTGCCAGTCGCAAATTGTTTGTTCAGTTGTGGCGTGAATTGAAAAAACTCCCCAAAGAAGGTAACACCAGAAGCTAATGTTATTCTCTGCGCTAGCAGACTGTAAAATTACAAGATTACCCTCTGGCTAAATTTCCAAATGCTATCTTGCATTGTTAATGAAGACATCTCAATATTCTTAGAGCCTCTGCGGTTTTTGCAAAATATAATAAAGGTCAAAACTCTAGCTAGCCTTCATTGATAGTCGTGCATAAATGAAATTTGGAGGTTGTAATGTTGAAATGGTATTGTAGACGTCTTGATAATTTAATTTTTAGTCTGTAATGTCCGGAAAGAGCTGAAACGAACATAATGAAACAAATCTGTCTTGGTTTTACTCCAGCTCTGATCAATGACGTTTGTGTGAGCGATGACTGTCGAAAAATCGCGATGTCACACTCGTAAATTCTTTGGGCTGATAGCTGCGAAACAAACATGCATTATGATTGGGGGCTTTATGGTGAGTTTTCTTTCATATTATTGTTAAAATGACCTTTGTAACTCTGATAACTGGTGACTTGCCATCTGGGCGACACCTTGAAAATACTTTTCACACCTGAATTTTTCGCCAGAGATAGCTTCTCGGCTTTAGTCTTTGAAAATTCGCTTCTGCTTCAGCTTCGAGGTTATAAATCTTTTTCGTGACTTTGAAACCGGAATTTACCCACGAATGTTTACCTAGCTAGGAAATTCGTCACTGAGTTTTGTCTTTTGTAATTATCTTAAATCGAAAAATGTGCTGGCGGTATCAGAATATTTCAAATCAAAACAGTTTTGTACCAAACGCCGCCGAAATTTACATTATCGTGCGTTAGCCAATCAGAGCCCGCAATTTCCATCATATGATCCGTAAGTCAACACTTAGTCGATCTTTTTCTTCAAAGTAAAAACATGGCGACCCTTTGTATACACTGCTAAGGTTATAGCACAAATTTAGGATATTTGGAGAATACGACAAGGGAACGATGGGTTAGATGCTACAGCCAACAAACTATAAATGTTTCCTGTGTAGGGATGGAAAAGCATGAGCGCCAGTCTGGTGAGAACTGATTTATTTTGCCCTCACGATCGTCTCGATCTTCGCGTGGAAGCGTGTTGGGGCTTGGAAACCGATCGTCTTGGCCACTCCAGTTTATGTTATTTTGTTTTTAAACCATGCATAAAAACTGCTTTATTCTTTGTTTACATCCAAATTCATGTAATTGATTAGTTGTCTGAAGATGGTATTTTGAGTATAGGTAACATAAGGTAACATAGTTTCTCATTTCGTTTTGAGCACTTTCTTCGAAGACTTATAATTGTTTACTGAATTCATTTTGCAGCCATTAGCCAGTCTCTGCCGGGATTGGAGTTTTTCCTCAAAGATGTCCTTGCACAAGAAACACTTAGTGCCGAGGCAGATAAACAGCGACGGGAGTTCATAAGGAGGCTTGAGATTTTGGCTCAGCCACCTTCACTTCCTCCAAGACCAAAACATTTAGCTCTCAATCGTAAAAGATCTCAAAACCATTATGATCGCCGAGCGAAACTACACAACTCCCATTATTCCGGAAGTTCAACGACCGTCTCACACACCGATCACAAAGAAGAATTTTCACCGTATAAGAATGATGGAAACGTTGACCCTGTTGAATTTGCTTCGAAACAAAGAGAACTTGCAAGGAACATAACACTTTATAAGAACTATGTGACGAGGAAGGATGTACTCCAAGACGTAGGAAATCGGGGTGATAACTTTGAAAGCACAATATCGGAAAATGGACCAGAACTTAAGGTAAAACGCTTATTGTCAATCGACTCGTGATCGCAGCAGTTGGTTTGTAGAATTTGTTCGTATTGTGCTCCGTACGTGACAAAGATAAATAATTTAAACTACGGTCATGCTTTCGAAATGGCGAGTGCGAATCGAATTTGCGTGCCCTCTCAAATAAGATCAGCTCTTTATCTCTTCAAATTAGCTAGACTCTTTCTAGTGAAGTAATTCGTGCGAACTTTAAAATATCTAAATCAGAATCTTATTTTTTGTTGAAACGCTTACGTCTTGAAAAAAAGAAGTTTTCCTGAAGCAAACCGAACACAATCCAATACATGCCGCGGTGAACCCCGCCAATATTTTGTGTCCTTTAGATCGGCCGTTGAGAAATGTTTTTCTTTTATACTTACTCTTAAGAGCCGCTAAATCGAAATCATTTATATCAAAGAACTCTCACTTGTTGCAGTTAAATGGCCTTCGTTCAACGAAGTGACGCATCGAAGCATTCACCACCCATTCGCTTTCGAAACTACTCCAGAGGGCTATAATGGTTTCGTGAATATTATTTAAAAGACTGATTTGTTCTAGAGTCGATGAACTTTCATGTGCGGGTTGCTAATTTATTCTAGTAAACTTGTTACGTGAGTTACTTGAAGAAAGTAAAATTCAGTTCGGTATTGAATTGTTAACCTAATTGACCATAAGAACGTGAAACATACAGTTGTTTAACAACAAAAGAGATCGCGGTCGACCTGGCTATAGCAAGCACTACACTAAAGACGGTTGACAGGAAAAGTTCATTGATAACCCCGATATTTGTATCCTCGAGATTTCATATCACGAAGCTAAGTGAATGGAAGTGAGTGTTAGTTGTTCGCCGAGAATCAGTTTGTACATCCGGTTTGCTCGTATTTCGTTCGCACGAAATTTGAATATCGTTTTCAAAACTTGAACTGTACAGTTCTGGATGACACGGCGATCAATCAGCATTTATTTTTCGATCGAGTGATTAGTATTATTGTGACATGGAGTAAAACGATGTTCTTGCGTCTCTTTTTATAGTTTTTCTTTGTGTAGTTTTTGTTTTATTTGTCTCTTGAAAATGATTTAATTTTGTTAACAAAACGAATTTACAGTTTGGGTTATGAAGAGTGAGAACCATACAACAGGAAATCCTAAATGACGGAAAGACAAAGCGCTAGTTTAATTTCCAAAAACATGAAAGTATTTTTAGTGTCTTTACGCAAACAGGGTGTTCACTCTTCCTTTAGAAACACCATTAAACCATAACGTTTTAATATTGTGAAGGAAACAGCTTAAAAAAGCTGTGGTTGTAGAAAAAATATTTTGAATTAGATGTTTAGCTTCTTGTAATGTCTACTAAACTATGCTAAGATTTGTAGCTAAAGGAATTCTAAAGTGTCATATTTCGCTCAGAAAAAGCTATCAAAGTCTGTCAGTCTCAAGATTGTTGGCAGATTTAAATTACCTGCTTTTAACATCTGTCATCCTCTGTTGATCTTAACTTGATTTTTGCTTACCTAAACACCGGTTCTTAAATTTCTGTTTAACTTCAAAAATGACTTTTCAACTTACCATCTCAAGTGTTAAAAATAATGTAATGTTGCACTCAGTTTAATGTGAACAATACATGACAAATTGTTTAATCATAAGTTACTAATCAATGCAAGGCATAATTTGCACACACATGAAGATTTTTGTTTTGCTAATGGTGTTTTCATCTCTATGATAAAATGGAAAAATTTTAGAATACAGTTTAATATTTTCCCAAATCAGTTCATGAAAAAATGTATAATCAGTGTTCTTAACAAATTAAATTCTTATTTTAAATTAACAAGTACATGTTGCTATTTCATTGTCACCCATTTTTACCTATTCAGTTGAAAATAATATATTATAATAATTATTGTTGTAACAGGTTGATCCATTGATAGCTGGTAAGCAACTAATAAGAATACGTGCACTTGCATTAAGTTTAATTATCATTCATTTAAGCAACTTGAAATGCCTGTGTTTATCAAGGTGGCTCGTTTGTTATTTAATATTTAGACTGTGTTTTCAGATAAATAAGGAAATGGTTTATTGATCAACTCTACCAAAATCTAGAGTTTTATTTAGAAACTGAAACACAGAACACTACCATTATTGTAAAATACTACATGCACTATTGAGCTTCCAGTGTGTATATTTGTTTTTTAATTTGGTCACAATTTTTAAGAAACTGCTTTTATTTAACTCTATATATAGAGCTTTTAAAGTAAAGTGAAGGTTCTAAACACTGAATGAACTATTTATACTGATACTTTTAACTAACTTAGGTCCTAAGGCTATGATATGCTGCAGATTTTAGATTTGTTTAAATTTGCATTGAAATATAATGAAGTGTAAAACATCTGCATGTCTTCGTGCTTTGTGACTTCCAATCAGACAGGCCTGAAGATTTCACGGAAACAATCGTTTCCAGTTATGTGTCAGTTACGTGCTGGCAAAATGACGGAACCAAAAAATAGTTTCCAATGGCGATATGAACATAATCAGTTGAAAAAATTGTAAAAATGGCTATAAACTGTTGATTTGTGTCGTTGTTGTTTAAATTCTATAAATTTAATGGTTGTTTAGAACCCTCAAAGATTCAAAGTTCTACTGAAATCTGCGGGAGCAAAATGTATTTTACATTTTGTCATAGATGCACGCGTAATGTTTGCTTACCAGAAATACATTTATTATTAAATTCCAACCCTGCTTTTTTATAGTCTTCTTTATAGAAAAAAAAAGTTTCCCATGATCAAAATTTACAGAACCGAAAAGTGGTTTCTGACAGTTTCCCATGGTTCTACTACTAATTTCCATTTTCTCTTTCCAGCCTCAAAGGTTGTCAATCAAAAGTAGCAGTAGCTGTGATGATGATATTTATGAGCATTTAAACAACACCACACCCTTGCAGTCACCAATCGACAAAGAACTGGGGCAAAGAGTGTCTCAACCATTTATATTTGGCAGCCCACCAATAGGGGGAGCAGAGGCCCCTGCTAATGTTGGTTCAAGGGGTACAAGCGTCCGAGGTTCTGGTGGCAAAGGAAAGCTAATATATAGCACAGGCTGGTGAGTGTTGTGCAAAATAGGGGTAAAAATTACTTACATTATCAACTTTCTTACTGATTAATATTAAAAACTAATTAACATAGGATAAGTGTTTTATTCTAACTTATAAATACTACCCTTGGTAAACATCTAAGTATAAAGAATCACCAAGCTGGCTGTTGAAAACAACTTTTCCAGCTGTTCACTTATAATGGGATTTTTATGAATGGTTTGGCTGACTGTTCCTTCTTTCAATAACTTTTTGCAAACTGCATTTAAAGTTTTGATTGCCTTTTCTGGAACAGTAACAATGGACCAAGGTTTCAAGCTAGTAGTCAATTCCTCAGATGGCTTTTAGCTACAAAACTTTGTATGGTTTTCCATCTTTTTGCTGCACAGAGAAGTAAAATAATTGTTGCAAACAGGTATTTTTAAAATTCTTCTTTGCTCTATTATTCAATTGGAGTTTGGGATTTACTTTGGTTTGCAAACCCATCTGTGAATGAAATTATTGCAAAATTATTGTTTTTGTTTCGAATCATGTTATCATGTTTGTCACATTGTCAAGGTAAATTGTGTGGATTATAATGGACTATTTTTGACGCTAAGTTCTAATTCCATTAAAAAGTATTATTCCATATTTTGTTGCTTTTTTGTCTTAGCTGAGCTCTAGAGAAGTTCATCAAAAGTTCTTCAGTCACTTCAAGTTTTCTCTACTCACCATCCGTCGACCGATTGAGCAAGTGCTAATAGGGCAGTCAATCAGAATGCAATTAAGCATGTAGTCAGTCAGATAGCACTAAAGTGTGAGAAATACAAACATCTAAGAAATCTGTAAGATGATTTTCAAAGAGACAGAAATGAACAAAACAACACTTACAGCAAGAAAATATATTTAGGTATAAGCTAATAATAGGCCTTTAGGACTGGAGGAAATACAGAGGAGCTGAAAATCAAACAAAAACATAAAAAAGCAAAAGAAATCAATTGTTATTATTTACAGTTTTAATACTCAGTTTTAATGATTTTTTGACTGCCAAGTTCAATTTGCTATCAATTTGCATGTTTGAATAGCGAAATTAGCTCTGTTCGGTCCTCCACAGAATAACAGGAAAGGATTGCTTTGCCTTAGATCTTAATTAGATACTGAATGATTTCCAGTAAGCCAATATACTGGTAACATATCCATTAAGTGAATCACCAGCCCATTCTTATATTGAACCAGTCTATTGACTTTATACATGTATAGATCTGTTAGCATAAAACTTCCATACTCTTATATGTACAAAAGGCCAATTACATTAAGGTATAAAATATACCAATGGTAATAAAAGACAATTGTGTTGTCACTTGGTATAAAACAAGTGTTTTTTACTTATAAAGCCATTATCCATTTAACATTTTATTTCATTCTCTTATTGGTTAGATTTGTGTGCCTAAGTTTCTAATTAAGTGTACTTGCCTAGTACATTTTTATGCCCCCCCCCTCCCATAAATCATGCTGAAATCAGGGTAATGGTTGGTTGCTCTAGAGTAGTACATTTTGAGCACTCTTCATGGTTGATGAAGAAATTTAATCATAAGGCATATATTCTTGTGTTGAAATTTTTTTCCTGTAAAACTGTATGCATTATATTAATATAATATGAAATAATTTGTAATTTTGCCAGGTTCAAGAAAGAAGTCAAAGTGTCTGAAGAAGTTTTATCATCAAGTCTCAAAGACCCAACAATTCAAGGCTGGCTAAAGGATGTAAAAAGTAACAAACGGCGGTTTTGCATTATTAAAGATAACAGACTGTATATCTTCAAGAACCAGGAGGAGCCAGCTATTCAAATTTTGAACCTCCCCAATTGTGAGATAGCTGTGGATGATAAGAAAAAGTTAAGCTATAGTTTCCGTCTGTCTCCACATGAAGGAAACACAGTTGCCTTGGCAATTGAGGAAGGGCGCGATCTTTCGCCATGGATGAGCACTATTATGGCTGCTAAGGTGCGCAAGAGTACTTTTCGACCAACCAGTCCAATTGAGGGAGCTTTAGGGCTTGAAGAAGCTAGACACAGGGCTGTATCACCCCCTTCTCTTGGAGCTGATACAAGAACTGATGGTTGCCTAGATGACAAAGGCCCAGAAACACCATATGAGCTGCCAGTAGACTTTGGATATGTAAGTTGCATTTATTTTTCATCACAGTGGTATCAGTTGTATACAAATTTGAAAGAATTTTATTCATAAACCTGCAGTGTCCAGAGATATCCAACTCTCTCACATTTTGCAGTAGACTTACGCATTTTCCCTTGATCTCCCACTGAGACTGTATTCATAAGTATATGAAGACAAATAACAGGAAAAGGATCTCGTGGAACTAACAGGAATCGAATAATCCAAAGAGCGAATCCAATCCAACTACTCGGAGCTTGCCTTTGTCAATGGATTAGATCAGTTAAAGGGTTAATTAGGAATTAAGCAATACTTT
>JAOBAT010073068.1:0-21396 GCA_026413305.1 Hydrozoanthus tunicans | reverse complement strand
TAAGACCCTCAATACCAGAGTCATCTGTAAATCATTGTTAAGCGCCTTTGATCATATCCACATGGAAAAGAGCGCTAAATGCAAAACATTATTAAACATTAATAGTAGGTCACTAACCTATCACAGGTTAGCCCCCAGTAGAAGCTGGTAAACATTTATACAGCTGAAAAAACTTGATCAAGTGTCTTGCTAAGAGCTCAACACGGGGGCTGGCTGGGAATGGAGATCAAGATCTAAAATCAAGACTAACGGTCACTGAGCGGCCTATTCAGTATCGAACTAGCTCTATACAGTACAAGTAGTCGTCTCTGCACCCAATAAGAATCCGATTTGAAACCACCACAGGCGACGAAAAGACTTCACCGGACAGTGACAATGGTTCGGCTACCGGCATTCCGACTGACGCATCAACGGCGTACATGGTACCATTGGTAGAAAACAAAAATACCAAAGGGCTTGACACTAGCGGGGTTTTTTCACTTGCAGTACCATGACAACAAAGAAGAGGAGTTACAAACGGAGTGGCGTATATCTGTGAATCAGCGGCAAAAGACCACAAAAGTTCGCCATTTGACGTTAAGCAGTAAAGATTCTTGTCATGGCTGCCGACTAAAACAAAACCGCCAAGTGAGTTGTCATGGTTGTAGACTGGAGAACTAAATATCGGTTCGTTAGTGTAAAATGCCCAACGTTTTCTCCCAGTGGTGTCAAAACAGTAAACGCCCTTATCAGCACATGCGCATAACACACCGAATGACGTCACTGCCGGGGAGGCAAAAATTGGTTTGGGGCACTGGTACGACCAGATGATTGATCCTTCATTAGGATCGACGGCTACTATACGTCCACCAAGTGTAGCCGCATACACAAGGTTTGCGGGCTCGTAACTTAGAACCGGCGAGCTGAACAAAGAACCGCTCTCACAGTCAATGGCATTAATGCACTGTTTTTTGGATTGATCAAGGGAGTATAAATGATGGTCATGTGACCCAACCCAGACACGGCCAGTCCTGGTGTCTACACATGGGGAGCTCTTCACCGGTCCACCTGTCTTGAAGGACCACGCAATGGCTCCGCTATCACGCTTTAGGAAATACACCTTGCCATCATAGCAACCTGTAGAACAACGTACAGCCTTTTAAAATACTCTGGTAGCAACCATTTATGACAGTAGAAATCGACAAAATGAAACACAACGACAGCCCTTAGCTATACTGCAACCTCCCGTAAGACTAACACGACCACAGCAAAAAACACAATACAACACAACAGAACGCTCGTTTTCTATTCCTTCAATTGAAAACATGAATGAAAAGTAGTTCTTCTTAGTTTGACATAAAGCGTTTTACTTACTTTTTGGCCAAAAAAAATCGTAATTCCTATTTTTCAAAGTGTTTTGGTGTATGTTGGCAACATTTTGATGCGTTTTGTAGTCGTAATTAATCGCAAAAATTTGTAACAACCCGGCATTGTTTTCGGGAAATTATATCTAGCAATAAAACTTGACATTGCAAAAGAGCTTAAATTTGATTGTAAACAATCTCATTTTTACCAAAGATAATAAATCATTTTATAAAACAGTTTGTTGTTTTGCTGTGTTGTAACTTGTTGCTTTAGCTTGACTTTCTTCCAATAATTTTTCTCGGTCGCTTTGTGGTGTTTTTACAATTCTTTTTTTTCTAGACTGACCTTCCAGACCTTCGTCATTCAAAAAATCAAATTTTAAAGTAAACTGTGGTAGTTCATCGCTTTCCTCCATTTTTTTTCCCGTCCAAAAAAAGTTATAGAGCATGAAAGCTGACGTTACATGTTGTATGGAAAAATGCAACATGGAAGCCAGCCAATCAGAGCGCGCGTTATATTAGCTTTATTTTATAACGCAAAACAAATCAATGCAGTATAGTACGATACAAAACAACACAAATGTGTCAGGTCTGTCTGGGAAAATATTTACTCTGGGTCTTTCACAGTAAGTACCAAGCGTAGCGAGGTCTGTGCGAACCACTGAGGGCAAATATTTCCCCCCGGGGGGGATACTCCCTATATTGCGATGGTAGGTATGACCGTCATATTTTTAGGGGTTAAAATTGCCAGTCCGGTATTTTTTAGGGGTTGTTAAACAAAATCCTGTATAAAACCAAGAGCTTGGTATTTTTGAAGGTATTGGTCTGCGTGCAGTCTCGTGTTTTAGCAAATGTGAGTACTGAACAAGAAATAAAGACAAAAGTCCTTCAGCGAACGCCCAACTACGTGCGCGCCTTTCACGTTCAGCGCAACACGAGGGGACTTAGTGCCGACCAGCTAGCTACCCAGGGAAAATTTTCAGCTTTCAATTGGAATTTTTTAGGTTTTAGGGTATTTTCGGGACTTTTCCGACTGTCATCCCGACCCTTTTGACCACGAAGTACCACCCCCCCGGATATTTTCCTGGAGAAACCGAACAAGCCAGGTTATCTAAATATTTATTACATGGCTTCAGTTTTAGATCAGTAAAACAGAACAAACGACAACCTCTGTGCACTCGCGATAACGAGAAATCGGTCCAATATCTTCCCAGTCCTATAGGGGAAGTTATAGGACAAATTTCGACCAATCAGCGGCCAGGATTTGGTTTTTGGCACTTGTGGGGTTTGACTTGCAATAAAAATACATTATAAAATGAATGAAATATAACGCGCGTTCTGATTGGCTGTGGTGACGCACTCCAAATCTGAATAGAGTGTGTCTGCATACGTCACCGCGAGGATTTATTGGCTGTTTCTTTGCCTTATTTTATAAAAGAAATATAAAACTCGCTTACTTGCCCTGTTCAATGATAGAAACACTTTAAAAACTTAACAAACTTTTTAATTCACTCAAGAAGTGCGAGAAAAACTCACCTGCGGCTCATTTTCTAAGCATTTCTTTCGTGAACTAAAAAGTTCATGCATGTTTCTATTACTGAACCGAGCTCGCATGCTCATTTTATATTTCTATAATACAACAGAACATAAGATAGTACAACAAAAACAATACAGTACAATAGTCTTTATTTGTAGAAGAAAGCATAACAATTTTCTAATTTAGGCTTGTTTAAAACACTACGCTACAGCTGTGCTAAAATTAACCTGAACTTAGCAAATCCAACTTTAGGCCGCCTTCAGTACGCCGCAAGGAAAACCAAACCGCACCATAGTCGGGTAGCACGACAAGCTGACCCATGCTACAAGACTTAAGCTTGAGGTAACTGAGGTTTGTGTCAGAGTAGAGCTAGGTTAGCATGACCGTAGCAAAATGTTTGGAGCGAGCCTTATTTTTCTCTAAAAATAAATCAATATCTAAAGAAAAAGATTCATGCATCTATATTTTTTGAGGAGTTATAACTTTCAAAGCAGAATGTTCTGCCCCATGCTTGATTATTATTTGCTTTAATTTTCTTGAAAAACAATACCTACCAACAATGACGAATGCTCCACATTGTGATAAAACTGCTGACGACTCGATTCTGTCTCCCAGCGTAGCCTGCCATATAACAGCCCCATCACTGAGCCTGAAAGCCATGAACACATGGGCATGAGAGCCAATGAACACTTCACCCTCACTGCCTCGTTTGCATGACCATACAACCAATGGAGATGCATCTACACATTTAAAAAGGGTCTTCTTCCATAACAGTTTTAATTGCATGTTAGTTGAGCCTTTACGGTCATAGGAAGGGTCTGCATCATTAGACTGACCGCCATCAGAAATTTGATTTGTCTCTCTACAGAAGTTACAGACCGTTCTTTGAACACCCCGCCTAACTGAACAGTAGCAACTTGATAATACATTTCCATCTGCAAAATGGCTAACTTTTAATTTCTTGGGCCCTTGCAAATCCACTTTAGTTACTGTCAAATGTTGCGCAGCAGTTTTTAAGTCCAAAACTGTATCGTCACACAGTTTAACTTTAACAGCATCTGTTTTAGGTTCTTCAGGTCTTCTTTTCGCCTTTCTTTCAAACTGTTCTACAGGGTAAGCATGGGGGGATGTTTTTTCTACACTGGAAACATCAAAAATTAGTTTTTCTTTTTCTTCTAGCAAGTTCGTTAGCTCTGCGGTAACATAAACAACAAGGTCACCAAATGCTTTGTTCAGTATGATGTCTATGAGTGATGTCAGGAGCATGTGGTGTTCAGTTGCGAGCCTCGCATTCACCCAGTTCTCAATCTGATTGGCCAGGCTGACTGCTTGCAAAGAGGTGCCACCGCTGCTAGTAAACTCCTCTAGATCTTCCACATTGTGGCAAGATTTCTCATCATTTATTAATGGCAGCAATTGCCAACTGGAATCTGTGGGTATAGCAGCCTCCTCTGGTGGCTCAAGTGAAAATCTTTGTAAAGATGTTTTCCAAAAGGATTCCAATACTTGCCTAACATTTGGTGTACTTTCTGTGTGACTTGCATGACTATGAAGTGACAAGCTATTCAGCAGGGCTCTCATGTCTACCTTCCCATGATTTGTAACTGGAAAAGAAGTGACAAACTCAAGACTGTCAGGAATCATGTGAAGTGGTAGTGACTGCTTTAGCTGTGTCCTTAGACATCTGACAGCAGAGACTGTTGACAAACTATTGTCCTTGTTCAAAATAAATGCATGCAGCAACACATGAGTTGAACCACTGTTACTACTTGGTGTGTACTGAGGGACAACACAGCACTGTGCTTCATGGGCTGTTCTTGATATGACGTTTTCTAACCATGTTAAATTGATTTGTTTCCCGAATCGCTTAATTTGTCGGTCCATGCGCCCACAGTACCATATTGTTCCATTCTTAATGTAAGCCCAGTCCCCTGATGAACGGATAACCCCCTCAGTCATTGAGACTTCTCCTTCTAACAAGCACACACGCTGTTTTCCACCTGTCAAAATAATGATTAAAATCCTTATAATCAGAAAGTGAAGTTGATTTTTAACAATGTGAGCATTTCAGAATGTATTAAAAAGTCATAAATAGGTTTGGAAAAAAAAGGGGGAAATGAAGAGAAAAACAATTTGATTGGTCTTTTTTTCCTTGACCTTAATCTATTAAATTCTCTTCATAGGAATTTATTTTCACTGAAATATTCTAAATTATAAAAGTGACTTGCATAAAATAAATAGATAAGTAAATTAAAAGGAGGGTAAAAAAGATCAAACTTGCCCAGATAATTTCAAACCCATGGCTCTTACTTACCCAGGAATCTCTACTTAATTGTCCAAAATGCTAAACTGGCACACAATTATAGTATGACAGTAATAACAATAATAATTTTTATAATTATAATAACAACAACAATAATAATAATAATAAATACATAATGACAACTTTCCCAAGGGGCTTTTCAGTTTTATAGTTAAGACAAAGACTATCAGTAAGTGGTCGAAACTTTGTGGTCCTCAATGCTATTTACAAGCATGGTGGACTTCACTCTGGGATCACTGGAGCCAAATCCAGTCTGTTGTCAGAGTGGGATTTTAACCTGGGGCAACCGAATATAAATGCAGCACCCTATCCATGGAACCTTGCTGCTTCCATGCAGTTATCAAGCTTACAGGGTTTATAGATATTTTTTTTGATAATTAAAAGTAACAAAATCGAAAAACTAAATAAACCTTTATTATCCAGCTAATTAATCTCCTTTACACTTTTGTATCCAACTTGCGTGGCCAGAGGCTAAAAATTATTCAAAAGGTGATCATCTGCCCTGAGTTGAGTTGAGGCTTTAGCTTTGGGAGGGGGATGGGTGTGGGTGGGGGTGGGGTAAAACATTTAGCTGTATGGTTTTCTTGTTTCACTTTTCACTTTATTTAGCTTTTTAAGTGTTACATGTGGGATAATTGCAGCCCGCAGAAGTAGCAAAGGTAGTCGAGGCAGACTGCGATATTCTATATTTGGATTATTCACTACTTTAATATGTACTTATTTGTATAGCTTAACTTAACTCTATAAAAAGAACAAGAACAAAGAAAAAGAGAACGATAAAGAACAACTAGTAATGCAACAGACAAAAAAAAAGAAAAAATAATTTGTTGCGACAATGAGAAAAGACTAGGAGCTAATTTTTCTGAGAAATATCAGTCAAAGTTGATATGCTGACATATTTATCCTTCGATACTTAAATATCAAGTAGTTTTTGGGGGATAGATTTTTTAAAATTCTGTTTTGAAACTAAACGAACATCCTTAGGAATGCTGATCCAGATCCTAGCACCAACTCTTGCAAAAGAATTTTTCAATTGGTTTGTTTGCGATTTGTGAATATAGAAGTTTTCAGCCTCAGAAAATCTTGTCCGGTAACTATGTTCTTGATCTGACTTGTGGCTTTTTCAAGTTTAATTTGAATTAACTCTGACTTGTGGCTTTTCTCAAGTTATATTTGCTGAAATGGCTTGTGTAATCTTTGCTTGATAAAAAGCTTAATTATGCTGCACAGATTAAATCCAAACTGAAACTATCATCTGGTTTCTTGCATGGAAAATAGAACAACCAACTTACCAATAAAGAGCTGTCCAATGCCTTCAGCCAATTCTTTTCCATCTTCGTCTCTAACAGTAATAATTGTGTCAAGCAATGGTGTACCTAGAGGAACTGACTTCATACTTGCCTGTTCCGAGAAACCCATTTCCTTGTTCTCTGTTAACACAGCTGCAATGCAGTCTAAATCTTTGCTATCCCAAAGTGTCTCATTTGAAATATGATGGCAAGTGGCCCAACTTGACACTTCAGTGATTCCATACAAATTGTAAATTTCTGTCTGGCAATCCACACTCTTCCACTCTCTCAATGTTGTTAGAGGAGGACAAGCTTCTCCTCCGAATGCCAGGATTCGCAGGGGCGTATTTTTGCTAAGAACTTTTGACTTGATAAGTTCTGAACCACAACTGTACATTAAAGATGAAGTTGGCTGTAGATCCAAAAAATCAAAATTTAGTATTAGACTAAGTTTATTTTTGATCATTATCAAAATAATGAAATTTGTTCTGACAAGTTCACTGGCTCCTAAAAAAATTCTAAATCAATTCAATAATAATTGAAGTGACTGTGTGATGATGTTAATTATCGAGTATGCCCTTGACACATATATGCTTTGGTGTTCAGGCGATTTGTGCAATACAGTCTATGTGTCATGACCTAATTAATAACCTAGCTCACAATATGAGTTCCAACAGCTCCGTGGTAGAGCATTAATTTTGACTACTATAAAGAATGTCTTGGGGGGGTGGTACTCCCTATATTGGGATGGTAGGTAAGACGGTCATACTTTTTAGGGGTTAAAATTGTCAGTCTGGTTTTTTTAGGGGTTACTAAAAGAAATCCTGTGTTAAACCAAGAGTTAAGTGTTTTTTAGGGTTGTTACTCTTCTTGCAGTCCTGTATTTTAGCAAACATGCATACTGATAAATTCCTTTGACAAATTTTCTGTTACACGCCTGTCTTTATTCACTGCACATCATGAGGAACTTTTTCATCGATCCACTAGCTATCAAGGGAAAATTGGTATTTTTTAGGGTAATTTTAAAACCGAGAGGTATTTTTTAGGGGGAAATTTTTATCCCTTGGTATTTTTTAGGGTATTTTTGGGACTTTTCCAATGGACATCCCTACCCTTTTGACCCCAAAGTACCCCTCCCCATGGGGTAAGTAAACTCACATCAGGAACTCTTTTTTTCTGAGTTGTTCCTAATCTGCATTATTTCTTAATCTGAAATAATTCAATAATTGCTATTATTCTTTAAGGTAACTCATTGGTAGCAGCAAGTTTGGAATTTCAGAAACACATGCAAACATTGGGATAAAAAGTAAAATTCATGAAACTCAAACAAAGGACTGCAATGAAGCAGAATGGGAATTTATTACTATTCCTTTCTTTAAGTTTGATGAGTACTTCATTTTAACTCGACGTGTGCATGTGTTTCTGAAATTCTGAACTAACTTAAAAACATTACTACTTTCAATTCCTCAACTACATTATTTAATGTTTTTTATTATGCTTTCAGCAGCAGCAGCAGTTGTAGTTGTAGTCAAATGCTAAAATTCTGGTAGTAAAAACAGTCCTGGCAACATCTATTATAAATACCTGCAGAACTGTTACTTTCTGTCTTTCCATGAGAACATGAATAAGTCTGGATGGCATAATTTTCAGGGTTTCTGGCACAATAACAAGACGTGATCCACAACTCAATGCCAAAAATATTTGCACCACAGATGGATCAAATGTGTATGGAGATGCCATAAAGACCACATCCTCAAGTGTTATTCCAAATATGGATCTGAAAAAACATTTGAGATACAGTAAAAAAACAAAATTAACATCAGACCTAGTTCTCTTGTAAATAATCAATGGGGTTACTGTTATAACCTGTGATATCCATGTAGACAATCATAACCGAACACAACAAAATTCCTCGTGGTACTCTCTTCATTACACGCCTGCGCGTCCCATGTTAGTACTTTGTATATGTCAATATATAACAGTTACAGTGCTCAGTCTGTGTCACTGACATGCTTATGTTTGACATTTATGCGAATTGGCTGGGTATGGTCTTTGGTGTGATGACTTATGCATAACTATGATATACATGCCAACTCTCACGCTTTGATCTCATGCCTGCTCACGCTTGCGGGTTAAATTCTCATGCCTGATTGATTGTTGTGAAATATTCAGTTTTCGTCGTGCTTGACACAGTTTCCAAAAATATGAACTCAAGCAACACAGTTGCCGTTAAGAAATTAGCCATAACAGTCCAAAATGTTTCGATCATGATCGATCTTAGTGGTAATGTGCCAATTTTTATTAACTAACTATCCAGCGTGTTTGTCCCAAGAAGACTTCCGACATCTTCGGGAAACTTCGGAAATGTTTGTGTTGCCTTCAAAAAAATCCGGCAGTCCTAGAATAATAATCTCAGGCTTTGAATTCAGAAAAACTTTGCAAGTATACTTATGAGGAGGCTATAAAACAATTATTAGCCAGAGCTAATTCAACATTTTCATATACGACATGATTAAGTTTGATTCCTTTTTTAATCTTTTGCTGACACCAATTCAATACAACTGTATGCTTGTCTGATGAAATAAAGTTCTTGTCTTTACCAATCAAAACAAGCTTTTTACCAGAGCATTTAATTTTTGCAGAATGATATCGATTATCCAACACCTTTTTTTTAACACTGTACTACTGACATAAAAAATTAATGTTTAAAATAATATTGTTTTCTAATTTCCATTTTTTGTCAAACCTCACAATTGGATAACATAACCTAAAGTTTATTGACTGATCTACACCACAACCTTTCCTCTATATTTTTTGATAAACAACCATTTCTAAAGTTATGAGATTTGCAGTCCCTGAATAAACTTAAAAAGTTGTGTTATACAGTAAAAACCCGCATATAAGAACCTGGATTTTTTCAATAAGCCTAAACAGGTTTTTATATGAATCGTACTTAAATTGAATTTAGGCTACCAAGGTTCTTAGATAGGTTCTTATCTTTATGTAGCAAAATCATTTAAACATAAAATAATCATCATAATAACTATCATACAGTCATATTAAGCCTTAAAACAGTGCGTTGCCAGTGTGTACTTAACAAAACGTTAACAAATATATGAGCACAATAGACGCAGTATTGTACTTTACTTTTGAAGAAAAATTGTTATGCTAAGTTAATTTTAGATATAAGCTGCTATAATGATATCTTGTTCAGCAGTTTCTACCCAGAAACCTTTACTGCAACTCCACTGGTAAGAACCTAACTTAAAATTTTAGCCTGAAAAGGTTCTTATGTGAAGGAGGCCTAAATTTGAAATGTTCTTAAAATCCGGGTTCTTGTATGCAGGTTTTTCATCAGTATCTATAAAATAAACAAAACATTACATGGCCCCTTAGGGATACATCTTATATAGTCAGTAGTTTGAAAGTCAAACAAACTATTAAAAAGATCAACATACTTCAGACTAATGATGTTCGGAACAATGCATGTGTGTGGAACTTTTACTGTCTTTGGTCCACCTGTGGTTCCTGATGTCTGCATCACATAAGCAAACTGACATGGGCTCCCTGTGGAAACACCTTGACTAGACACCTGTCTTGATGATTCAAAATGTGGATTAATCTCTACCAAGCAAAATCCAAATGGTAGAAGCTGTAGCTTATCCAGGGACTTGCACCCATAATCAACTGGCAAAGATAATAAAACTTTTTGAATCTTTGAAGTAAGCTTAATATCTACCAAAATTAGCCCGATTTGTAGCTTTGTAACGAACTCTACAACAAGTTTCGGAGGCCAGTGGATATCTACGGGAGCAAACGCCAGTCCTCCGTGCAATATTCCAAGAATACCCACAGGTAATCCCACAAACTGGCTGCAGTAGAGTCCGACAATCTCGTTCCCTCTAGTTGTATAAACCGACAGACATGCAGAAATTTTGGCCGCTTGTTCTTCCACACTCTTGTAAGTTAACTGTTCAATATTATTACCATCGTCGTAACACACTGCAACACGATGTGGGTGTTGTTTTACACTATCACAGAAGAAATCATAAAGAGAGATATTTTCAGCTTTTTTATCAACCATAGTTCCATGTTCTGGCTCTCAGCTCTGTTCGCTCTGTTGTCGTCCATATCTTGAGCCCGCGCTACGTCAAAATGACAATAAAGAAAAAAATTATGCGCAGTAGACGTCGAGGCATACCGTTTTACGATTTGCAGCTGACTGCGAGCTAAGCCAATCACTTCTCGACTCGTTTCTCCGGTCATTCCCTTGTGTTCTTTTTTGTCACGAGAAAGAGAGAAAAAGAGCATATTTTGACAAAATGAATACGTTTTTCTCACGACTAAACACTGTGTTTGCATTCACGCTAACTGTACTGGCAGGACTTACATTCTTGTGTTTTCTGTCAACGTTGTTCAAGGAATATCAGACGCCAATCAGTGTAACAACAAAGAAAGTGATGGTGTAGGTATTTTCGCCAACTGATCAAAAGAACCAGTCAGAATCGTGGTAAGCAGACTGCATCCTTTAACTGCATTTGTTTTTATTCAGGAAACACGTTCAAGATTTTAGTGTGTCCAAAGAAAAGAACGACTTAGGATTTATCACCTTCGATTTGCAAGGAAATATCCTTTTATATAATTTAGTTTTTTAGTATACCATATGATTATTATGCAGTGTTAATATTTATTACAAATAATACATTTTCAGTTCAGTATTTTTTAACCTGCCTCTTGTACTTCCGGCTGTTGACCAGCATTTGCAATAACTTTTAATTAGTTCGTCATGTTTTTTGCCTTCATCACCCAGCCCCCCCCCCACCCCCCAAAAAAATTCACACATTTGAAACAAGTACATAATTCCATTTCATATGATGGTCATCTTAAATAAATTATTTTTACTGGTTAACCAGCTAGAAGTAACAAAATATTTTAGTTAAGATGATTACCGTGCTTAAAAAGGAAAAAGGTCTATCGACTGTTATGTCTGCAACATGTTAAAAAACCACTCACTATATAAAATTATTTCTTTATATATTAAAGGAGGGTTTAAATATAATTCAAAATAACACTTGATATTATTCTCAAAGTGATACCTTGTAATATAAATTATACCCTCCTTTATTATTAAAAGGAATATGTAGCGGTTTATGAATACAGCTTTTGAGTTGAGTATCTTTGACTGGTTATGCGAGGATTCATTGAGTAGAAAACCAAAAATCAGGAGTATAACCTGATTTTGTAAGGTTAAAAGCATAAGGCTTGGTTGTGTACAGTATTGCAACTGTTGTATACTAGAGTGTAAAGAAGTGTTTGCCTTAACATATCATTACATTTTAAGCCCTTATTTGACTGGAATACAAAGCAGCTGTTTCTTTATCTGACTGCTGAATACCCAACAAAAAGCAACGTAAGTATCATGGCAACAAATTACAGTATTTCCTTAAAAGTAAGTTACAATTAAATTTGGATGAAATTTGAATTAACACTGGTGCACTGTCCTTGTACAAGTTTCTTTTCAGCTCTTATCACTTGAAAAAGACAGCTCACCTCAATTAGCTCAGGCGAGCTTTTATCACTCATCCAAGATTTTCAAATGGCAAGCCCTGGGTTTAACACAAGTTTTTCTTTAACAACCCCTAAAAACTGACTGACTGTTTTAACCCTTAAAATAACAGTCATACTTACTTATTTGCTTACTTACTTATATACTTACCACTCCAAGATAGGGAAAACAACAAATGCACTGGGAAGAGGATCATGGGAGGGGGGGGTACTCCAATATATCATTTATACGGGTATGTGCCACTGGAAAGGGTGTGGTTTTCCAGCCTTTTACTCCTGGGATAGAGTCTAGTATCATAGAAATTTGGTCTAGAAGAGAGCCCCATTTAACAGGATCACTAAGCGGATACAAATGTAATAACAAAACATTGAAATCCAGAACACTTGAGCACTTTATAGCCCAGGTTGTATATAGAGTCAGATGTTTTTGCTTTCCTATGATACACAGTGTAAAGAAATCGTATTTTAGTGTTGGGATTTAAAATGGGTACTCTGGTATGTAGGATCACAAAATTTTTAGAATTTACTCTAGTCAAGGGTAGGACTTTCATGAACCCAGCAGCACTCGCCCACCCAAACTATATTGGATGAAAAGTTTTAGGAATGACCCAAATATACACTAAATAATACCAAGGCATAAGAATTTTTCGCCCTCAAAAATAAACAATTATTATAAATTGATATATTTAATTGGAGAGCTGATTAACAATTTATGGCTCATAATGTGTATAGCTGGTTGACTAAGTAGTGCAATAGGGTCTATGAATGTAGTAACCCAGTCAGTCAAGCTTTGCGCAACCACATGTAACCCACACTTGTTCTCTTTGTGCTGAGCTTTATGACTCAAACTTTGGAAGCAGAGAGGTCAACATTTCTGTATAGGAAAGACTGATCAGGTCAAATCATTAGACTGTTTTTATAGTCTAGTAAAAAGCTTGTTTCTTCTGTAATTTTTTATGTTGGTTTCTATATTTTACTAGTATAAAATTTTAAGCATTTTTTTTTGCAGTTGCATAAAAAATTATCACTGTCATCTATAATTTGTTGGTCCTTTTGGCACATTAATGAAACTGCTCACATTAGTAAATAGGTTCTTAGCTTAGTAAATAACTAATTTGTATTTTGCTCTGTTTCATAGACATTTAATCAAGTTGTTGTATGGGACAAGATAATTTTAAGAGGTGACAACTCTTTTGTCAAATACAACGACATGAATACAAAATACTACTTCTTTGACGACGGTGCAGGGCTGAAGTAAGTAAAACTGCCAAGTACATGTGCATGGGTTTGTTTGTGTAGAGCAAAATTTGAAGAGTCTAGTGCAAAAACAACTTAAGTACTTTTTGATCAAGTTCTCAACTCTTCCTACATTACTTCTGTTATCTCTTCATAACCATTGGGAGAATATAGTATTTCATACAAAGTCACTTAATTTGTTTTTGCACTAGAACCTTCAATTGTCAGGGGTATAGAAAAGTCCAAAATCCTGTTTAGGGGGGGAGGGGGGTGGGAGAAGACACTCCATGAGTATGCTTCCAAGGAAGAATTTAGATCTCAAAATTTGAGACAGGTTCCCTTATTAATTGGCTAGTTTTATTAGAGATGCAGGTATTTTATTTAAAATTCATTACTAGTAGGTGTTTCCCCAGCCATAGCAGGTCAGTGAAGTTGGGTTAGGCAATGGCCTATAATGGATATGTTTTACCAGGGTGTATTCATTCATCCAGAAGTTCATTTAAAAAATATTGGCGCCAAATAGTATATCCAAGCCAATGCCAATGTGGCCTTTTAAAAAACCAAGCAAAGACTTTGAAAAGCAATGTATAATCTTAGACTGAGATGTTATGATACAAAAATACAGAGACCCAATTTTCTCAGACCCAATATGAACCTAGCTTAGTCACACTGCAAGACAATGACGAATTTAACCTTATTTCAGGAGCAACCAAAATGTGTCACTATACTTGTCCTGGAATGTGATCCCCATCGCAGGAATACTGCCACTGGTCCCTGATCATTCCAGACACTACTTCAAGTTCCCTGACGTATACACTATCAACAGGTTCCAATGATGAGCTTTCAGTATGTGGTTCATTTGTATACGTGGCTGCCAAGTTTGGTACAGAAACACAACTTGACAGATTGTACATCTGTATGATTTCCACCGTAACACGAAAGCCAAACTAACAAAACTTTTCTTAAAAAAGAGACTCACCACGAAAGTTTCCTTTCAAATATGTCTATCAGCTGTCTTGTTACAAGTAATTAAAAGAGTTTTAAGAAGTTTAAACCAGAACTGACAATAGATAACTCATAATTTATTACTACCATAAAACTTTTTTTCTGGCAAAAAAAATACACATTGTTGACTGGCAAGATGTAAGATCATCGTTCTTTTTCATTATGTAGAATTATTAAGATTCAAAAAAGTTTGTTCAAATAAAAAAATGTTGATAATAAAATTAGAAAAAATTCTACCCATCACACATTCCCAAGAGTCGCCAAATACAAAAGATGAAGAATCCATGTTGGTGTTCTAAAAGAAAGAAATCAACAAAACTTTTTTTGTTCAACAACACCAACATGGCCTCTATGTCAGGTGAAAAGCAAGAATAGGCACTTTAACCTGTCAATCTCACCAAAATCATCAACATCTAACTACACTCAGAGCTCTCAACTCTCATGCATTGAGCGTGAGACTCGTGCTGCATTTCAATGCAATCTCACGCTCTCACACCGACTAGAACATTTCTCACGCATCTGCATTCTTCTGGTAGATATAACTCTACTTTTGAGCTTTCAGAAGTACATAGGGCATAAATACGCCGGTTATTTCCAAGTTTCGTTTTAGAAAACTGCCTTTATGAGTGCCCGAATAGGTTGCCTAAATTTGCATCTTTAAAAAAACTGGTGCATTTCCAGTGATTTGAGAAGTGCAAATTTCAAAAATTGTCCAGGGGAACATGCTGCCAGACCCCCCCTAGAATTTTGTGGTCACTCCTGCAAGTATCTCACTCTTTGCAAATTTGAAAAGTTGAGAGCTCTGTACTCTGATCAGTCCTGACATATTACTCACAAACGGGGTGTTTAGAAAATGATAACAAAGATGAAAAGCAAAATTCTTCTTAACTTATTGCACTAAAAGTGTAAATTCCAGTTAGGAGAATTTACCAACACTATATGTTGTGTTGGGGGCTGAAAAGATTATAATCGAATGATTTTTCTATTGAACCAAGCAATGTTGGTGGTTCAAAAAATGTCATAAAACACTTTCATCTTATCTGTAATTTTTGTACTACTTGTCTTAACACCCAGTTAAGATTTACTATCTTGTTCAAAGACCTTCAAGATTTAGGTTAGTTTAGGCAAGTTCATTAACTCCTTTCTTAATTTTTAAAAAACATTTTAATGCAGATGGAAAGGAATATGTGATTTTGATTCTACAAACCAAATTTCTGGTGGGTGCTAATTAAATTTACCATTTATATATACAAATCAAGGCATTTTGGTTGAGTAAATTGAATCTCACACAAGTTGAAGTTTTTTTATTTTACCCCTGCTGCAGCCTTGATGCCAGTGTGTCGCACATACCCAACCCCCTTCACTGGCACTGAACTTCCCTCATCTGGCCCCCAGTCTCGAGGGTTAGAAGTAAGGGTGCAGCTATTTCAGACCAACTTCAGTTTCTTTTTGTTGAACCCAGTGTCTTTTCTTTATAATTCTTAATAAGCCAGTTTGACAGTTCAGAAACACCTACGCGAGTCGGAATAAAATGTAAAATTCATGAAACTTAAACAATCGAACGCAATGAAGCAGGATTGGAATTCATTACTGTTCTTTTCTTAAGTTTGATGAACATTTCATTTTATCCCGACAAGTGCTTGTGTTTTTGAAATTCTGAACTGGCTTATTTAAGTACCTATAGCAGTTTTTCTGGCTCGAATAATTTTACATAATACAGTTTACGGTAAGTCCCAGTCAGTGAAAATTTCAAATAGTTTTTTCCCAGAGTTGTTCAAAATTTCAAATTTTTTAGCCTTTTTGGGTTACTGTACCATGTCTTCAGGAGACTGGGTGTGAGATTATTCCAAGATACTCTGGTATCATGCAATGACAAATCTGACATTTATTAATGTACAGTTTTTTCCATTGGAAAAAATGCTTCTGAGTACTCAAAGATACCATGTGGGATGAAACAGAAGATATTACTTTTGCAGATGTTTATTTCCATGTGTTTTTCCAAAAAAATTCCTTGCTTCTTTTACATTATAATTGTACAAAAATGTACAAAAAATTGACTCAATTAAGTTTTCCAACATAATTTGCTTCATCTTCATAATAAATAGTAAAATACGCCAACTAATTATCTGGTATTTCCCTTCACTCAAGAACATTTTAAATTGAAGTATATGAACAGCTTGGTAAATATGGTTTGAAAGTTACAACTTAAAGATTGTTTACTGTGGAAAAATGGAAAATACTGTCAACTCTGGCTGTAGTCCTTGGGGGCGGACCAGAGGAGCTATGGGTCTAGGTGGACTATAGCCCTGGGGGAAGGGGGGGGGTACTTCTGGGTCAAAAGGGTAGGGATGACAGTTGGAAAAGTCCCCAAAATACCCTAAAATATATCTCTCAGTTTTAAAGTTACCCTAAAAAATACCAATCGAAAGCTGGAATTTTCCCCTGGGTAGCTAAGTCCCCATGTGTTGTTCTGAACGTGATATGCAGTAAATAAAGGCACGGGCGTAGTAGAACGCTTGCCAAAGGGCATTTTTTTAAACTTCTTATCAGTACGCACATTTACTAAAGCACGGGACTGCAAGCAGTCCAATAGCTTTGTGTTTTTAAACCCTAAAAAATACCAGGCTCTTGGTTTAACAGTGGATTTATTTTTACAACCCCTAAAAAATATGACAGTCATACCTATCATCCCAATATAGGGAGTACCTCCCCCCCCCGGGCTATAGCCCCACCAATAACTTTGAAGATAATGTACTGCTTGTAATAACCAACCTTCAGTAATAGTGATTTTATTGAGCAATTTTGAATGACAATTTGAGAAATGTAAAGTTCCAGTACATATTATATGCTTATATTTTTAACTTCTTTGATGGTAAACAGAAATTTTGATGAAAAATTTGACAAAATTTCATTGGAATTGATATTCTGGCAAATTTCAAAATTTTCCAGGGAGCATGCCCCCGGACCCCCTAGTAACCTAGCGTCATTGCTGCTTGTGTCCTTGTATTGCGCTATGCGCAGACTTATCCCTACCAGTACGACTTATACGCAGCAGTCTCTGAACTCCTTAATCAACAATATATCAGCTTAGAATTGACAATGCAATTCTTACAAGACAGCAAGATCGTACTTATAATTAGTTACTTCTGTCTCTTTCTAACTCCAAATAATTGGTTTGAAATAAACACTTCAAAACCACCAAAATACCAATTGGAGCTCATTTGTGACTTGTGTGATTTTGTTTTCGGTGGTGAAAAGGTTGCTTTTCAACCAATGCACAATCTTGACCTGATGTAGACCTTTGTATCACTGATATACATTCTACATATCATCGCTTTCCTCATTTATAATGGACCTGCCACAATCTTGTAGACATTTTATTTATTATGTCAGTTTCACTCATTATTGTTACAGGAGATCTGCTAAGCACCAAGACCTTGTACACGAGTGTGAACGGCATGTCTTGTAAAGTTTCAGTTTCTTTCATTAGTTAGAGCTTTTAGTAGTTTTTTGCTTCGTAAAACAATATGTAACCAGACTCCGATGACTTGTGAATGTCTGAAGTCAGTCCATAAAAATCTTCAATTGTTTGAGCTTCTATTTTCTGTTGAACAAAATAAGGCAAAATGTTTACTAAGATTATCAGCAAAGCCGGAATTAAAATATCTTGCTAAACATTTTATAAATTCCAGGTTTTCTTGAGGAAACATGCCAATACAGACCTGCCAAGCTTTTTGCAGATGTCATGAAGTTCACACATTTTTTAATCATTCACACACCATGGCCGCAGTTTTCAAAAAATCAAGAATTTTATCGCATTTTTTGTTTCAGTTCAACAAGAACCCAAATTCTTCCCTGGTTTTATTCATTTTTAGTTTCCTTTCAAATGTTTTTTCTGCATGGTAAAAAAGGAAATAACGTAACATTGTGTTGTGTTTTCCCATTTTGTCTTATGGATGCAGGGAGTGCAACATCTGCTAGCCTGTGAACAGGCCGGTGACGAAACTAGTTAGGAAGGGGACCTAACCTAAATATCTCCCCAGTCCCCCTTCCCATCTAGTTTTGTTGAAGAGCCTGTTCACAGGCTAAACATCTGCTCACTAAAACATTTCAACAATTTTGCTTGTAACTATTAAAGCAACACAACAAGATTTTTTGTCCAAAAAACTAGGGGGAAAGCTATCTTCCGGTTGGAAATTTACAAAATATTCCTAACTTTTAGTTTCGAGGTGAATGGTCCAGAGTTCCCTAAGAACTTTTTAAATTTTTATTTGGCTGAGGGGCATTGTACAGGTGTTAAGAATAGTACACCCTTTTTGTTGGCAAAATTTGGTGGTTCTGTAAATACAAAGTGATTTATTTTCTTAGGTTCTGATCCAACAAGTCCCCAACTGAGGTTTTTGAGGAAGCTACAATACATATATGTATGTATTGAACTGAAATAACAGATTAGTAGGGTGAAAAGAGTATTTGAAAAAGATGTAACAGTAACTGCTACAGTTCTGATTGGCCTATGCTCTGAACAAAAAACACACAAATTGGACTGAAAGGATTATCATTGTTGTTTCTTATTGTTGTTATTTAAGCTGCCCCTAGAACCCATCCACCCTTTTTTCTCACCAGTTTTTCAAGTTGTCTTAAGAAAGAAGCAACACTGTTTTAAACCACTTTTTGCGCATTGCAAAGTGGTCGTGCACAGGAGTGGAAAATAAACATCAACTCTTCTACTATGTAAAACAGTGTGTGAATGTTCTCTCACCTCAACAATGTCATCATCAAAAAGCAGCCAAAATTCATGGCTCTTAACAATCGTGATGTAATGGCCACGATTTGGTCCACTGTTAATGGAAGAAACAGAAACTTATGTTAACACTTAGGTCATGTTTACAAAAAAAGAACCAATTTTTACTAGAGCATGCATGTTTTTCAGCACATAATGAAACTCTCTAATAAGCCCCCCATCTATATCAAGCCCCCCCATCTAGAGGTTCAAATTTTAAATAAGCCCCCCGCCATTTCAAACATAAAGACAATGAAGCTAAAACACAAGACACATTGTGTAAAAAAAACATTTTGTCAGTTTTTAAAAGTTTTTCAAAGTACTTGTTATAACACTAGAGGAACACAGCATTAATTAGTAGTTGCTGTTAAATGTGTTTCATTGGTAATCAGACCTCATGATGTTTTCTGTCTTTTGCTATCGACAATATTTGAATAAGCCCCCCCCCCTCTCTAACAAGCTCCCCATCTGTAAGGTCTAGAATTTGATTACCCTCCCCCCCTGCCAGGGACTTATAAGAGCTTTTACAGTACTACTAGTAAGGAGATGGCAAGTAAAATGGGCTGTCAACGTTAACAGCTGCTAACACTCAGCTATTTCACTGGCTGTCTCACTTCAAGTTTGTATATATAATAATAATATCTAGCGAGCTAATCGCCCTTACTTGCAGTCATGGACTGATTTGCAAAGGACGCAGCTCAACAAGGTCGGACCGAAAGCATGAAAAAACCCTTGGGGTCAGATTGAGATAGACAAATCTCAGCCCACATGTGGAACCCAGGACTTGATCCTGGGTCCACAGTGGTGGGAGGCATGAGCGCTAACCACTCGGCCATCCTGACTCCCTAAAAAAGCTTAATCCTTTCTTGAGCCTAAGTTGCTCAAAGGGCCATCGCTTATCATGGTTTCCGTAGTGGTAAGCGGATGTTAGGCTTTGACTCCCCCTGGACAGGACACTAATCCATCACAGGTTAGCCCCCAGCAGAAATGGTACTCAATAATTATACAGCTGAGTTAACTGGAACAAAGTCAGGTGAAGTGTCTTACTCAGAGACAACAAAGTGGTCTGACCAGGGCTCCAACTCGCAACCCTAGTATTACGAGTCAAACACGCTAACCACTTGGCCACTGCGCAGCCGACCTGTATAATTCTTACATGCGTTGCTCATTTTATGTCTTCACCCATCTTCACCCAGATCTCACAATCAAGCAATGTTTTAGCTGCAAAACTGAGAAGCAGTTTTTCTAGTAGTGATGGCCCAGGTTGTTTTTGAAACTAGAGGAGACAAACTCGCTCTTAAGCATTTGAAAATAATTAAAGGCGCTGGCTTTATGAATGAATCACTAGCTAGGCTTACAAAGGAAGTTTGCTTAAGAGAATGTTAATCAGGGCCTGTCAAGGTAAGCAGGGATCAAAACACTACTGACACCTTTGAAAAACACAATAAAAGTTCAGGTGATTACAGAAATACCTTCCGCAGTGAATTACCACAGCTACAAGGTCGTAGAGCCTGTCGCAGTTAATGGCATCGTCAGACTATATATGAAGTCAAATGCAAGACATGGGCTTAATAGTGGCATTGTATGACAAATCTAAAACATCAATTCTTGATAACCAATAATTACACCCTTCCCCCTGACAGCTTTGCTTCATAAACAAGAAAACTTTAAGTGGGTGAAAAACTGACAGGGGTGAAAAAAATAAGAAAGCAGTTCTAAATATTGGAGCTTTTAAAAAATAAGAGTTTAAAAATTTTGGATATTAGAATTGGTGTGGGCTTATACACAGTAGCAGAAGCCTGTACTTTGTTTGTATTTTAAAGATAGGTTAGCCTTGTAATAATTTTTATATGTACAGCAAGGACTTGCATTTTGGATTTTAGAATGGGTACTGGGCAATAAAAAATAAAAAAGAGGCCAGTGAAAGTGCTGTGCATCTTGTTTGGGCTGTAATTCACCTGCGAAAAATTATTAACACTGCCTTGGAAGACAAGGGAAAAGGTAAACTCGGTGTGGCCATTAGAAGAGATTGGATGCAGATGACAGGAAAATGGAAATGGAAAGGGTTGGCAATATACAAGAGCAGGTACTTGTATTTCAGAGGTGGAAGGGGTGGGCTTATATACAGCAGGAGCTGGGTCTTGTATTTTGGAGGGGGTGGGGTGGGCTTACATACAGCAGGAGCTGGGACTTGTTTTTTGGAGGGGGGAGGGGTGGGCTTGAATACAGCAGGAGCTGGGTCTTGTAGTTTGGAGGGGGGAGGGGTGCGCTTATATACAGGATCTGGGACGTGCACTTTTGAGGGGGTTGGGTGGGCT
>JAOBAT010073057.1:0-21396 GCA_026413305.1 Hydrozoanthus tunicans | reverse complement strand
TGTGTTGACAAAGTCTCGTAGTCAACGCGCCGAGTGTTCATGGAAATCTCGTTGTAAACAAGACGCCGACGACGAGAATTTGAAAACACACAGTTCGTGCAGTATAAGTTGACGATTTGAAAAAAACTCGTACTCGTTGTCTAATCTGAAGGTCTCTGTTGTTCCAGACTTGCACTTACCCATTCATTGCAGAGTATTTCCATCCATTTATTCTTCAGCAGTCGTTTTAGAACCGTATGGAAGTTTCTTTCCACCGTTCGGTTTTTGTCGTTTTTTTTCCGCTTTCTTATGTTACAGTGTTTTATTTCAACTTAATATATATTTTTTGCTAGAATAAAACAGGTCGAAATAAGATTATAAGAATGGAAACAACTGAGAATTCATGGTGTTAAATTTCTTCTCTTTTGAGATTTTTCGGTCAGTTTGAGTAATTGGAAATAGCTTTGCCATTTGAATAAGTTGGGTATTTTTCCGAGTTATAGTTTAACTCGTGTTTTATTGATCAGTGCCTCGCCCAAAGCCCCTTTCAACAGTGGTGCATCAATCTGACCGAGGGAAGCCTGTGTCGTTCTCAATGGTTGTGAATTCCGTCATGGACAAAGTTGATGAAGCAAGGTAGTGTGGCTTTGTGCTAACATAGCGATAGTTACTCTTTCAAAATAGTCTTGGATTCTTTGATCGCTCTCTCTCTCAGCATCAGCAGACACTCTTGTTTTGTTCTTTAATTTCGGCACAAAACCCTGCATTACAGTTCGAACGTAAATTAAGTGACCTAAGTTTTCAAAAAGTCGTTTTCGCTCGAGTGTGTAAAAGGTTGAAGCAAAGACTCGACTTGCATGAAGCGCGTGCGTCATCATACAGTGCATACACAATACATACAAAATGCTGCTTTATCTTAAGTTTTCATCCATTTCACTCGTCTGGTCCATCGTTACTTTTGGGCTGTTGCCGATATACTCCCACCTGTCTGCCTTAATTGTAGAATTGGTCTGTCTTGACTCTTAACCGCCGCTTGGTTAGCCCAGTTGGTAAGGCGTCATTCTGTCGTGCGGGAAGCCCAGGTTGGATTCCCGGTGCCGGACCTTCACCCAGGGTTTTAAAATAACTGAGGAAAAGGTGTTTCCTTTGCTCTAACATCTGCGAATGGTTAGACCTTCGCGCCTTCCGGGCCAGGCGGTTAAGCCGTAGGTCCCGGGTGGCAGGCCTCAAAGGGGACCTCGAGTCCTTCTGCCTGTTCTTCCATGACTCCTCGAGTCAAAATGTTATAAAACAAGCAAAACTAAAACAAAACAATAATTCAATTCTGATTGCTAACTTTTTTTAGGGTAAGGAAAGACCCCGAAGAAACAGAGAAGTATGTTTGTTCACTAAAGGAAAGGATATGTGTTTTTGTTGTAGTTTCTAGTATCATTTTATCATCGAGGTTTGGATGTCAATTTTTAACGACTTTGGTCAATGTTCGTGGCGAACATTCAGTTCAGCTTTGCTTTTTCGCTATTACGTGTGCGCGACCATTAAGTAGCGGGAATGAAAATTTGGACTAGAAGAATGCATTTAGCTATATGTACTAGTGTGAAATGTGGAGAGTCAACGAGCTTGGGTAAATAATGCAGCAATGTTGAGGCAACTCTTGTCACCAAGCCATGCATTCAATCTTTGTGATTTAACAACTTTGGAAGCCTCGTTTCTACGAAAGTATTCTGTGTATTAAACTTAATCTTTCAATGATTATTCACTTTGCGATACTCTATCGAATATTTTATTCATTTTGTCACAATATTGAAGTTTGATTTATGTTAATGAGGCAAATGTTAACAATGACATCATGCTGAAACCCGCCACTTCACGGTGTATTAACCGAGTATATATCCGGTCAGGAAGCCAGTGGGGGAAGCGGATAAAGAAGAAGGAGAAGAGCCCAGGCCTTTTGTGTGTACACCAGTCACCCCTAGGACCAAGAGCATGTTGAGGTGAGCATTGATTTTTCTATCGTTATATGGACAAATTGGACCCTGAAAAGTCCGCCAGTACCTTGTTCAGTCGAGCCATTACATTTGTCACAGTATATAAGCACCATAGGGAATTGAATAATTTGTTGATCTTTTGTATGGAGTACTTCAGACTGTTGCAGTAAAAATAATTACCCCATAAATATTAAGATATGGATATGGATCACTTTAAATTGTAGGGAACCAGTGACCAGAACCAGGGTACCAGTTAAATTTGCAATGTTGAATTTGAAGGAGCGAGTTCAAGATGTAGTGGTTTTGCAAATGTTTCTAAAAAGATAAATTACGTTGCTAGAAACACCTACTGATACTATTTTGTACCCATAGTGACACCAACAGGGTCGTTTTTGCTTCTTTGCAAAAGATCGCCGAAGATCAGGTAAGACAGGAAGCATTCCCCTTCCTAGATAAGTGAATTTAACCATTTACCTGTAATGCTCTGATGCTGAAGCAGGTGTTAAATATAAATTGAGGACTTTAAAGTACAATACAATTTGAAAAGTGTAAGCTAAGACTAATGTCCTCAATCAGTGGTGGCGCCCTTTTTAATTCAATTGAACGGACGAACCCAATTGACCTTTCCGAAAATTATGGCGGCTGTCCTTTTTTCACAATGCCTGGCGGACCTAACTTCGCTAAAAGAGGCTGAAGGCCAAAAATGGTAAACTTTTTCCTTTTACTAACAACACTGTGTATGTCGAGTTTAAGGTTCAAGGTTTCTCTCTTTGCGTGTTATGGGCAATTTTAGACTTTCACGCGCTAGGAATTGTGGGAAAATGTACAGACCACCGTATTTTTCGGGATGGTCAACTGTAGTAAGACTATCTAGATTGACTACGGTAGTTATGCAGACGAGTTTTATAAGCTAAGCAAGTGGTATAGTAGTTATGGAGTTAAACGTTTCCTTCCTGTCAGATGGGTATTTCCATAACTACTAAATCTTCTTAAAGTCCCTATCAAACTTGTTTTTTAAGTTCCAGATGAAAATTAGAACCCTTTAATTAATAATAGTAATTTTTGAAAATAAAACCTTTTGTCACCGTTCCTGTTACATTTTTTAGAGTTGAAGCGTGCAGTGATGACGTAGCTGGAAGCATATGACGTAGCACGAGGCATAAAGCAGAGACAAAAAAATTCAATTCTGGCTACAATAGTCACATTGTTGTAACTTTAATCAATGAATTAATCCCTTGAAATTGTTTGAAATAAAAATTTTATGACATTTTTAACAGAAATGAAGTTTTTCAAACAAAAACCTCATAACTCACTGCTGCTACGTCACAGGTTACCAGTCTTCGGCCTGCTCGGTAAAATGGCAATGGTTTTGATTTATCTTTTGATTTATCTCGGTATAATATAATACGTATTTGTGTGACATTTGTTTCTTTGCAGCCTCATGAAAGGGCAAAGGAGCAGCCGGAGAAGCCAATGATGTCTCCAACATTTCTCGATAAGCGAAGGTATTTTTTCTTTTCATGTATGTGATTCCTTTTTGTAAGTTGTTTACTGTTTGTTAGTTTTGTGAATCGACGATGGTGTCAGATGCTTACTGTTTATTTTTAGAAGGTTTTTTTAAATTTTTTTTTTTTATTTTGCTTTACCCTCTTTGCTTTGTTTGCTTGGTTGACCAGGTGTGCAATTAACAATATTGAAATAGATAATAGTTGCCCATTTACCTATAATGTAAGTTCTAGCACGAAAAAATCTAAAGTTGCTCATAAAAACTCACAGATATGACACATAGCATCATATTTGGCATGCACCGTATTGCTTTGCAATAATTTCGCTGATCTCCTTTCAGTTGTGTTCCAATCAGTAGATAAGGTGGTAAGATTTCTCTCTTTCGCCCTTAGTCCCTTAAGCCCCAGCGCTAAAACACTGCCGCCTTCCCTTGCTGCACGGTGGAGTGATAAGTACATGTAGGATAGGTTAAAACATGTTTTCTAAAACTAAAGTATTATGCAATTTTGTACCACCAGGCGACGTCAGCTGTACTCTGGGGCGGAGGCTTTGTCTCTGTTACTCACGCCTCAGATTGTTAAGGTATGTGAATTAGATGTGATGGATCCTAACTTAACCCCTGCCCTAGCAGTGTAAAGTAAAAGGATGTTATCAAAAGCCAATGCTCGTACTCATTTAATAAATACAGCTGGGTCAACTTCAACAGGTTTAGTACGGCCTCTTGTTCGAGAATACAATACTTTATCCTTACTGTAATAGTGTAACGTAAATGGATGTTATCCAAAGCTAATGCTGATACTTATTGCCAAATATAGCTGGGTAAACTTGACCTTATCGATTATGGTGTCTTGTTCAAGGCAGTAAGACGTTTGTTTGGCCAGGGATAGAATCATTAACCCTAGGGTAACGAAACAGGCCCGCTACGCCTGTCTCTGTGCCACCGACAACTCAATCCTAGTGGGCTCTTTGCAGTTCGAGGCCACGTGACCAAACCCACCTTAAATTAATAAGCTTTGACAAGGTTCAGAAATGGAAAGAACACGCTTATATTACAGAAGGCGTGGTTTCAAGTCTCAACGTTAAAAACCTCAAAAATGACAGCTGATATAAAGTTTATGTTTTGCTAAGCAAATGTAGCCAGTTAACAGGAAAAGGGTTTAGTAAAACTAGCAGGAATGGAATGTCGCGAAAATTGAATCCAACTTTTTGAAGCATGCCCGTAGCGGCTCTTTCAATTGACTAAATCATCTAAAGGGTGAATTAAGAATTAAGCAATAATTGGAAGAAACTAGTTTTAAAAAAAGAACAACTCGGCTTACGGCATTTCACGTTGGCTCAATTTTCGCTCGATTCCATTTCTCTAGTCTATTATTTCAACTTAATTTGAAATGCTATCCTATTAGTGTTTGGTCAGTGAATAAAAACCAAGTCAACAAATATAGAAATAAAGTGGGAAAAAACCTTTCTGCGTCTCTCACGAACCTTAAAGCCAAACCGCTGCTCTTGATTGAGCCAGTTCCAAATAGATAGCGAAGCGGGCTCAGATCAGCGGATGTTCGAAATACGTCAGTCGAATTGGGCTGCTATTTTAGTTGAGACTAAAGGGTTGACATGAAATGTTTCCCCTGGTGCGGGCAAGACTTTTCTCAATCTTTCAATCAGTGAAGTCTGTATGGGATTAAACGATTAATGACAATGACCTAAAGTTTAAGCTGATTTTTCTGAGATTCGAGAAGACTTTTATTGATTACTTTAGTGGTTACTGGGAATCAGGTTAGTTTAATTAGAATTTCTCTTTTCAAAATATATAGAACGAGTTATTTGTAAACTACCTAAAAAGGTTGAGCTTTTGGTGATTATAACGCACTTCGTCTTAGAAAATTCACGACAAGTCTTGGAATCTTAATTCCTTATTAACAGATTTAAATTGCAAAACGTTTTCCAAGTTAGGCCATGTAATCGGATTTCAGAATTTCCAGCGTTGAGGCTTATAGGGATATACGCGCAGCAACATCCAATCGACTATAGAAGACTCTTTTCACGTTAACACGTTAGATATGTATGTGAAATGGTATTAGAAAAGGGTTTTCTCTGCAGTCATACAATTCACTAAGAATCACATACTTTCCATTTCTTGCCATTTGTTACATGTTTAAAGTCAGTGGCTGAAACTTTGCCGTTTTATTAAACTTATTTCAACTTTCTCTTTCCGTTTCTGGATAGCGTTTTGCCAGAGCTGCTTATGGTCACGTAACCCCAGAACCAAAGAGTCCGTTAGGTGTTGTCAGTGTTGCGTTACCATATTACAAGATGCGGTTCGTTAAGTGTTTTCACCCATATTCCCAGCATCTCCCTCCTCGTTTTAGAAATGTTTGGTGGTGGATATTGTAAAACAAATGTACCTGCATTTTCATTGTTTTGTTTTCTATTCTATCGTATTGTTTAATTTTTAGTTACTGACATTGTTATAAGGCTGGATGGCTTCATCACAGAGATATTACCTTGCCATATGCATAATACTAGTCTACCCAATAGGTAACTGAGTGCTGCCCTGTAGACGGGAAGTGCAATTTTATATTGTTGCTTGCAATAGGAGTCACCTAATTAAATCAATAAAGCAAAGCTGTAATTTTAGTTGATTTCAGAGCAATAAGTCGATACGTTTTAATTGTTATAGCGTCCTGGATCGTCATCGTCTACAAGAGAAGATCACATCAGGACAGCAACGCCGCAATCAATTCTTAAGGTAAATAAAAAATGAACTTCCCATTGGCTCGTGCAACTGCTTTTCATCAGAGTAGCACAAAGCCTCTTTTAACCTGATCTTGTTGAGTAGAGAATGCAGACAGCATTAGATAATAAACGTATCTCGGAAGAAAATGACAAGTCCAACAACGACAGTAGCAATAATACTAATAATAATGACAATAATAAGCAGTATTAGCGGAACGAACATTCATTTACCAGCACCAGACAAATAACTCCTTCACGACGTAAAAAAACAGCGAAAGGAGCAGAACTAGCTATCTTTGTCTTACGGATCGAAAACTACCTATCACGTAACTTTAATCCCACAACCAATCACATGACAACTTAACCGACCAATCAGTATTCGCGTGCCAGACTATATTAGTATTCAACTGACGCACTATTCTTAACTGGACTCTGAAGATGACTTCCGCACAGGTTGTCGAAACGTCAATCACTTACTTCGATAACAGTGCTTCTCAGGGCTACTCTAACCTGGACATTCTCACCATACGATCTATTACTCCATTTACCGGAAGGAACATAGTATAAAAAACAGTGGTGCAGTTGTAAATGATTATGAATAAAAATGAATAATAGTGTAAGTATTCATTGACTTACAGGTCACGCGCGTTGTGCGACGCACTTCACCCCGACCGTCTCCTACCTCCTCGCCACCAATTACAAGGCGTGGCTCGTCAGAACAGATGGTTACAGGAACTCCTCTGATTCCAGGTAAAGTTTCTAGTGAAAATTTCGCTTGTACCTAACAAACAGAGCCTATACTATGCTAGGTTTTAGCAGTTCGTTATCAATATGTGACAAGGATACTTTTTCACTTGGTAATCGACTTTTTACCAAACGGTCAATGAATGTTATCATGGTTGCAATAAAACAAGCAATTTCAAACCCCACCAAATTCTTCAATTACAATCGTATCTGTAGTTTTCAAGCTTTTAACATATTGGACATTTATATTCATTAACTGTTTGTTTTCAGGAGCTTCAAAGGAACAAGTAGATGCAGGGAATCGAAATTTTCAGTTTGAGACACCATCAAGACGAATTAGGTTAGAGATTTTTTCCTTACACTTATTTGTTTCTACCAAATAGCACATGTTCTCGGCACGTAGGTTTACGGCCTCAGAAACAAATTATAGTAATGATAATGACAATAACAATAGTAATAATAATAATAATAGTTATAATAATAATAATAACAATAATAATAATAATAATAATAACAATAATAATAATAGCAAAATTAATATTGTTAATAGTAGTAATAATACTGTTAATAATGATATTGACGATTGTAACGCTCAACACTAGCTTGGATTTCCTTGAAAGCTTAAACTAGAAGAGGGATTTGGCGGTTGAAAGGACCGGGGGTAGTGGTAGGTATCATAAAGTATGTATGTCATAAAACTCAAAAACTTTAAGTGAAATGATCTTTTGCAAAGCCAGTGGTTTGAAACTATAGGTCTTAAGAAGTACTTTACTCCATTCCTTTTTGCTACCGAGTCACACTTACCTGGATTCTGCTGTGTTTTTAAAAGGTTTGCTGTGGAGGACAAGACTCCATCACCGTTGACAACAAGGTACGCTCCAAATCTACTAATCACTTAAGACTTGTTGAGCATCAAACTTGGTAATCTTTGAGTTTGAGTCCAATTGGTGCCTAAGTTACCTTCGAGTATTTTACGTCATGGTTTAATGTAACAGGGTTCTCAAAATGACCTGGAGGAGAAAGTTAAAGCTTCATTGTAAGCGACGGCTCGCATTTTATCTTTGTAGCCCAGTCAAAGCAGCGTCCCCAGTTGAAACGGTCCACAAAACCGCGACGGAAGATGAGCAGATGGAAATCAGTTTAACCGAGCACGTGTCACCTGAGAGTAATGTGCAACCACCGACTAAGCCAAGTACTAGTGGGGTACAGACTAGAACCACGCCCAGTACTGATGGGGTACAAGTACCGATCGCGTCCAGTGTGAAATTACAGGAATCGCCGCTTCAGGATGTCGTATCGGGTTTGTGCGGTTTTGTAACCATTACGTCTGTGAATTTTTACGCCGTCTTATCTTTTTATGCAAACTTTTTTGGAAACACGAAGATGGAAGGGTTGGAATAAGAAAATAACAAGACCACTCCAACCGTAACCCCCATCCCCCTTCCCCCTCTCCATTTTTCGATGTGATGGCTCTAATAGTCTTAAAATTTTGTAGGTTTCAAGTGAACTTGATCTAGTATGTAGATATTTTGCCGATGTCATTACACCGATCACGACAAAACTATGACGTCTGTTTTATTAGAGACAAATAATTTTGGGAATAGTTTTGTTGTATAGAAATTATTTCGGTGTTTTTGTTTCTTACACACTATGTTAGTTACTCGGTTGCCGTGTTTGAACACGCATGCAAAACGAGGTGCATTTAGGAAAAACCGAGAGCGTACAGTAAAAACACGATAAAATGTTTCTTTTATAAAAACGATTAAGTATGACATAAAAACCATGTTTGCACAGGCTTAAACAAACACACCTCTAAACCAATCTAAAATACTTTATAATCATATATGCAAACTAGATAAAGAAAGCATACTTGCTATTATAACGACCTCATCACTTACTAAGTTGGAGTTTAATATAGTTGCTTCGGGGGCGAAGGTTTTATTTCTCAAAGCGAGCTTTTTCTCTTATAATTTCGAGTGTTCGCTGAAGTTTGGTTGAAGTTCGCTGCGCTGAGTGCTCCTGTTCTGTACGTTAAAATTCCTTGTTTTAGTGCTTTCATGCACGAAGTGTTAGTCCTGCCTCATAAAGCTCTACCAAACAAGTCCGAGCTGACCTGAGTTTATTATTTTTAATGTGTCATACGCAGCAGTTGTCGCACAGGAGAGTAGTGAGGGAGAAGAAAGTGAGACAGAGGTGCAAATCACGGCGGCTGTGGTGGACCTGAATAATGAGAGCGACCTGGAGGAAAGAATAGTTGTTCAGGATGATGATGAGGAAGACATTTACAAAGTAGATGAGAGTGATGGGCCACTTGGTGAGTGAACTGACTTCCCTTTTTATCGAGCCATGACCTTTGAGCTTTTGTTAACTCTTTCAGCTCCAGCAAGTTTATCGACATCCAAACTTTCCTTGAATAACTCGTACAAAATAGGTCATTCTGTAATGAGAAAATGGCCTTCTAAAATTTCATTTTGTCTTTTTCCCGTTTAAATCCCCAGGTTGAAATATTGTGATTGTTGTTTTCTTAGTTTTCTCTAGGAGGGGTGCACCGTTACCACCAAAAAGCTGTTTTTACCCCTTAACTTCTATTTTTTTTTAAACTGTACATTTTACTATTGACTGAGTGTAACAACATGACTACAGAGTTAGAATACATCTACTTCAAAAATGGCGGCGATTCTAATATTGTTTTGTGTCCATCCTAATTATTAGCCTTTCTAGCCTCGTTCTCGAGTTAAACTTTTAAAAGAATATGTTACCCCACACGAGGCCAGTAGGGCTAATTTGAATGCTCACAAAAGATAATTACAATCGCCGCCATTTTTAAACATGTATAGTCAAAGTTTAAAACTTTAGTATGTAATATACAGTACGCTATTTCCATTTTGTAGATAGTGACGATGACGTTCACATGAGGGGAAAACCTGTTACTGACGTCACTGATCTGACGCATCAACAACCGGGTACCAGTGATGTAGTTTTAGATGAAACCCAGGAAAGACTGGAGACGAGTGATGAAGGAAACGTCCAGGTCACTCTTGTAAGGTACAGAAGAATGGCATTGTATTCCTTAGGTGCTTATAAGCTGAAAAAGATTTATTGAAGTAAATGCTCTTGTGGCATATTGACCCATCTAACCCCAAATATAACAGATGATAACTATAATGGCAGCAAACTTAAGGTTTTATACTTTCATTGAACATGTTTGGGAGAGTTGTGCTTTTACTCTTCAGATAATAACGTTGGTGTTTTACCTTGTATGAGATGTGTAAGAAGAAGATAGATTTTGATAAACTTTCTTAGGTTGAAGGATTCTGATATTGTTTACGACAAATAAGTTAACTAGAGTAATAAAAAGTAACAGGAAAGCAATACCAACGTTTGTAGAAATGTATCCCGACAGTTACGCCTCTTCAGTCGGTAGTGTGTGATGCTAGAAACGAGACTCCTACTGAACTAAGAACCAGGCTCTTTCTGGAGTATGAACCAGGCTCTTTCGGAATTAGGAACAAGGTTATTTTTGAAGTAGGAACCAGGCTGTTTCTGAAGTAGGAACCAAGCTCTTTCTGGAGTAAGAGCCTGGCTCATTCTGAAGTGGGAGTTAGGTTCTTTCTCAAGTGGGAGTTAGGTTCCTTCTGAAGTGGGAGTTAGGTTCCTTCTGAAGTAGAAGCCAGGCTGCCTCTGAACGCTACAATGGATAGATGAGTCTGTTTCAACTCCACGAAGTACTACTCACATTCCTTTAATGCCAAAATCATTTTGGAAATTATTTTTGTCAGTAAAACTAAAAATGTTGCTGTGTACCATTTTCATTAAACTTAATATTCTTTACCAATATGTGTGAACCTCACATGTGCAGGCTGTGACTGAGAAACAGAGCTTACTTTGTTAACACGATAATTATTTTCTTAACTTTGTTCATAACCAGTACTGTTAGACAAATTATTCGTTTTAGGTTTATTTTTTCATGATTAACGTTGAAGCAACTCTTTTTTAGGGTTTCGCCCAAGAAGTCTCCCATTAGAGAAGCGAGTCCTGTACAGGTAGCTCATTGCACTGACTCTGTGTCTGTATGCTGTACGTTAAATATAACATTAGATTGATTTATCACAGACAGCGCGGAGGCATCGTGACGTCAGTTTACGTGCGCGCGCACGGCTCGAGGTACTGAGAAGATGACGTCACATTGTGGAAAAAACGTGAAAACCTCAAAATCCCGTCCTGAATCACAGCGCGACTTGTACAGCGTTTCAGGACCCAGCGCTGTGCACGCGCAGAAAACAGAAGCTAGGTTGTCCTCGCGTTGTCTTTGCTAAATCTATCTATTATTTTTAGGTTGTTGTTATAGTTTTTTTATTTTGTGTGAACTATTTGAAGCCCCTATAAAAGTCCTTAAACTTCCTTGATTGTTGAAGATGAATTTTTATTCAGAGAGGGTGGCCCATTCAGTTCGTAAGACAGGGTGACCCATTGAGCCCGTAAGACAGGGTGGCCCATTCAGTCCGTTAGACCGGGTGGCCCATTCAGTCCATTAGACAGGTTGGCCCATTCAGTCCATTAGATAGGGTGGCCCATTCAGTCCGTGAGATAGGGTGGCCCGTTCAGTCCATCAGACAGGGTGGCCCATTCAATCCGTTAGGCAGGGTGGCCCATTCAGTCCATCAGACAGGAGGGCCCATTCAGTCCGTTAGATAGGGTGGCCCATTCAGTCCGTTAGATAGGGTGGCCCATTCAGTCCATAAGACAAGGTGGGCCAGTCAGTCCATCGACTGGTATCCAAATGGACCCTGTAAAGCCTGTGGGAAGCCTGCATTACGGATATTGCAGCACCTTTAACTTATACTAACCAGGAACCTGGTAAGTATCTTTACCTTTAGTAAGATTTCAGTCAATAAGAAAGTATCACTTTTGATGTCAAAATACTGTGCTATTTTGAAGCGGCAATTTTCTTTTTCTCAGTTATTTGAAATGTTGATTTTGTCTTTGTATTGCTCGCAGGAAAGGGAAATTCGTGAAGTGCACCGAATAGAGTACACGGATTCTCCAGAGGGACGAGTAGAAACGCATATTACTGAAACAACTGAGATTATTACAACAAAGGAGCAGATCAGCGAAGCCATCAAACCTCCTCGTCCACCATGTTCCCCTGGCGAAGACTCTCCCGTGCGACCACAACCGAACGATTCATCAGCACAGCATCGTTCACCCTCCCCTCCACGGACACCCCCTCAGTCACCCCCACAGTCACAGCCCTTGCCTTCGCCATCACCAAGGCAACTATCACCACCGTCATCTCAAAGAGGTACCTTGCCATTTGAAACGCAGACAGATTCGCCCTCAGCTCGGGCATCCGTTGGCATCACCCCGCCAACCTCACCCGAAATGTCCACAAATAGGCCTGGGGAGGAGCCCCTTCAAGTAAGCTCTTTGTCTGTGAACGCTGACCACATGCAGACTCAAGCCTCTTCAGAGGAGGCATTCACATTTTCCCCGCCCACTGTTATCCATGAAAAGGACGATCTATTTTCCACAGCAGGGGTGCAGACCACGCCCTCACTGGAGTACCTGTTCTCTCCTCCTCTTACCAGGTCGATGGCGAGAAGACGCTCACTTGATGTCACAAAATCAGGACATGTTATAAGGTAACAATAACAGTTATGTCATGGAGGATCGCTAGTGAATGTCAAGAAAGGAAACTGGTTTCTCTTGGTGTCTTTTGTAACAGTAGTTTTGTCGTGTTTAATGTGTTATGGTTTGGAGTCTTTATCTTGTTCACTGTTTTTAAGATGTAAAGAGCTTTGTGTTATTGAATTTGTAAAACCACTTGTCATTTTTGTCAGGTATACACTACTTTCCAATACTCCTTGCGAACCTGTCAACATTTGCTCTGTGTTCTTAGTTAGGCAGCTTCGGACCGACCAGCCAGTTCTTAAATGGAACGCACAAGTTCTCAGAACTTGTTCTGGCCAGTCGGTCGTCAATAGCGCGGGAGTTCGGAGAGTTGTGGCGGGGACAACGTACGCGCCGCCTTCTCAGGTTTAGCTGAGTGCTAGTAGGATTTGTAAAACTCTCAACTTAACAACTCGTTTCTGATTGATCCTGGACCTTTCCATTTAAACCGGCTAGAACCAGTTCTTTTCAGCCGGCCTGACTGGTCAAGTGAAAAGCGACTTTAATATTGTTTTTTTTGTATGCTTTGTGGGGGCAATTTTAATGGATAGAGTGGCTTCTTTGAACCAAAGCGTCTATTCGTCCAACGAGTTCTTGTAAGTCAAGGACGGCTAATTTCAGGCTTTCAAGTGATCCTACTTTTCCTACTATTTTCCTACTACGACCCTTCTCCTAGTATTCCTACTTTTGTCTTGAAATTCCTACTATTTCCTACTTTTTCCTACTTTTATATGCTGCAATTTCAACAAATTGTGCAAGTTTGTATCATGCAGGAATAGGGAGTAAGCCTTGTAGGTGTTCAGGATTAAAGCCTGGGCCACATGTCGCAAGGAAAATTTCTTGACGAACAAATGTTCATCTGGCATGTTCAGTCCAGATGGCTCACACTCTACCAGCAGTGAAACGAGTCACAGGCAGACTAGAAGCAATTCATCAGTACTTCTTCAAAGATCTGTACCAAAGGCTGTATTCTTAGTCCTTCTTCTAAGCCCTCAGTTGTCCTACTTTTCTCCCACTTTTCTTTTCCTTCTTTTGTCCTACTTTTAAAAGAATTTTGGTCCTACTTTTCTCCTACTTTTTCACCTGGGTGTACTTGAAAGCCTGTAATTTACGTTACTCATTAACCGATACAGAAAGCTCAGACCGAGGGATTGACATACGGACCGATTGGCAAGAGGAGTTTGTCTCGCCATATAACAAAATTACTTTAAGAGTTTTAAAAGATTTGATGTTTGCAGCAACAAAAAATATGTCGTATTTTGTTCTTTCTTAAACATTTTACTTTGGTCACCATATACTGCCCCTTTGAAATAGTTTCCGATGTTACTCGCTTTGTTATAGATTTAGGACTGCAATTTAATTTCGGCAATCTGGAAACTGACAATTTTTTTCCTCTCACGCAGATCACCTTCTAGGCCGAGCAGTCGAGCAACTCCTCACCAGTCCCCCTCAGACAGCCCTATCTCCTTTGTCTCTCCAGTAGTTCGGGAGCCAACTTCTTCGCCACGTTCAAGAAAATCTGGTCAGCGGAGGTCCGTCGTGCCAAGTCATGGGATGACCCTTCGCTCAAGAAAGTGTCCAGGGCGACAGACGCGATCTGCAAAACTTCCGCACATCCACCTTTGATATTTAGGAGAAATTCTTTGTACGCCAAGAGGTTGCACGCTGATGTTTGGCAACATTGATTTGAAGTTACATTATAAGGTTCTGGTTTCTTAGCACGTTTTACATACGGAAGGGTGCTTCACTTGTATTTTCTAGAGAGCTCAAAGAAATATTTCTGTCCGTACTGAGCCATGAAGTGCTGTTCAACTTCCTGCAAAGAAGCAAAACTCAAAGCTTATTATTTTCTTAATAAAAATTTTGATCAAGTTTAAAACATGAAAATACCTAAAGGCAATAGTCACTAAGTTACTCAACTGTTCAGTTTTCATATTAGATAGAACTCGTGAGCGCTCTGTATTAGCGTTAAAACTGTTGCGCTTAATATGAAGCAAATTAAAGCACTTCAACAATAAAGAGGAGATATTAACTTTATTGAATTGTGGTCAATAATTCAGTTGTGTTTAGCATTACCAGATTTTGTTTGCGTTGACTTGTTGCCTATGGAATTTGAAAATGCATTTTTCAAGGATTTTCGTAGAGTCTAGGGAAAATGGCCAAGCTCAATTGAAAATTTATAGGATTTTGTTTTTTTCCTTGGGCTTTATGTTTTTTAGTGAAAAGAACCGTAATATTATTGAGTGAAAACACCGGTACCACATACACGTTGTACATTTGGAAATTGAATTAAAGTGTGCGAAGCTTGTTGGAGTGGATTCTATGTTTCTCGGACATGGAAAATTACATTTGGTCAAGGAAAAGTCACGGGCCATTTCATTCTTAATTGTCAGTGTAAAGCCTGCTTTCTTTTTACTTTATTGAATTGTGGTCAATAATTTAGTTGTGTTTTGCATTACCAGATTTTGATTTCATAGAATTTAGGGAAAATGGCTAAGCTCATGGAAAACTTATAGAATTTTATTTTTTCCTTGAGCTATATGGTTTTTAGTGAAAAGAACTGCAGTTTTATTGAGTGAAAATACCGGTACCACACACACGTTGCATATTCGACATTGGAAACTGAACTAAAATGTGAGTAGCTTGTTTAAGTCGATTCTTTGGTTTTTCGGTCATGTTTGGTCATGGAAAAGTCACGGGTAATTTCCTTCTCAATTGTCAGTGTGGCCCTGCTTTCTGGCCTATTTGCCCTCCAAAATAGTCATTGAACAAGTTTAGGAAAGTTAATGTAGATTGCTTTGTGTGATCAATTCTCATGTTCTCTTTGGGAGATGACTTCTTTTGCATATGTTGCGTAAGGAGAAGTTTAACAGACTACAGGTACACAAAGACATTTTTTGTTTATTCCCTCAAGTTTTATTACACAAATGAAGAAAAATTAACAAAATAAATAATATAAAAAATGTAGAAGTACAAGATCTGAATTAGGTTAGTTTAAACAGTATACGTATATTCTTTATGAAAATAAACTGCCACGATTAAGAGAAATCATAATATTTTATTAACCAGTTGTAAAAATCTGTTCTTGTTTACATTAAATCTTGTACAATCGTTCTAATGTCTAGTGGTAGGCAATTCCACAGATTTTAGCTGAATAAGGAAGGGAACTTTGGAAACAAATAAATCCGCGCTCAAATCATGGAAAATTTAACAATCAAATACAATAAAAATATATGTAAAATAAGTCTATAATATGAACAATACAAGAACTTTTTCCGGACTGCATCGACCACTACGACTTGGTGATAGAATTTCACCGCAAGTTATCTTTTTAAGACGCTCAGCATTAAATCTGAAGTATTTTAGGCGATACCTCTATATAAGGAAAGTTTTAAGATATCAATTATATGACTGCCAACTGAGTTTTAAGTCTTTTTTGATGGAAAACGGCACCTTGTTCTAAATTAGCTCGGACAGCCGACTAGAGGTCACATTTCGTTCATTATTTTGTCGCAGGTCCGATTCTGGTTTCCTGAATTGTTAAAGACCAATCGTTAGCAAAAGATCTCGTTATAAACCGCATTAGGTTTCAAAAGCTCTTGAATCTGAGAGTTTGAAGCGCCATAAAGATATTTGAAAGAGATGGCGAACGCCGCGGAGGAAAACTGGCAGACAACAAGAAACACAGTAAGAGAGAAAAATAAGTTCATGTTTAACAACCCTTTGATTAGCGACGTGAAGTTTGCTCTTTCAGACTTGGATGGAAAGAAAGTTACAATACCTGCACACAAGTATGTTCTTGCGATTGCAAGTCCGGTGTTTTTTGCCATGTTTTATGGCGAACTTTCTGAGAAGAAGGATCTTATTCGAGTCCCTGACTGCGATGCAGAGAGTTTTCTTGAGTTTCTTCGTTATCTTTACTGCGATGAAGCGAACCTGAACGGGAATTGCGTTATTTCTGTTATGTATCTTGCTGAGAAATACATCGTGCCATCTCTACTGGAAAAATGCTCGAGTTTTTTAGAAAGACGCCTTGACGGTGAAAATGTTTTGACTGTGCTTCCTCAAGCGGTGAAATTTGGCGATGAGAAGTTAGTCAAACGCTGTTGGGAAGTTGCAGATGAATTTGCCGAAGACGCGATTAATTCCGAAGCATTTATTGAGCTAGATGTAAACCTTCTCGAAGCAGTTTTAGAAAGGGATTCTTTTGGAGTCGATGAAGTTGAACTTTTCAAAGCAGTGGATTTATGGGCGAGAGATAAATGTCAAAGGAACGGTTGGGGCACGGAGCGAAAGAACAGAAGAAAAGCATTGGGGAAAGCGATTAACTTGATTCGATTCCAGGTGATGACGAAAGGTCAATTTACGGATATTGTGGCACAAAGCAGACTTCTGAATGCTGAGGAGTTTTCGTCATTACTGTCTTATTTTAACTCGGGTCGAGCGCCTGTCCAGTTGGGGAGCACGAGTTTGAAAAAACGAATACCACATTTGAAAGCCTGTAAAAGATTTTCAGAAGCTAATTACAGCAATACGGAGGACGAAGAACAGCCGACTGTACGGCGTGACGCGATAATGTTCAGCGTGAATAAATCTATTAACCTGCATGGGGTCAGGTGGGTTGAACAACATAAAGCACTTGGTACAAAGTGTTGCCTGCGGGCAAAATCCAAAACAACTATTATCGTGTTTGTTTTATCCTAGACTAGACTTACGAGACCACCAAATCAAGATAATTGTAAAAGTGGGGAGGGAGAGAGAATTCTTTAACCTTAAATTTGAATTCTCTCGCGTCTGCCAACTTGAGAGGGAAAATAGTGTTTTTTATATTAGCGCGGAAAACTCACAGGTCTCGAGAAACGATGGTAACGCCGCGGCGTTGTGAGACAGAACTGAACCTACGACAAAAATATTATAATATACAAAACGATTATATTTTAATATTATAAAAGAAACACACCATTTTAACCATTCTTAAAAGAGTGTAAATGGTTTAAATGGTGTGTTTCTTTTATAACCGAAATTTACCATTAACCAGCAGGAAACACGGTCAGTCTTGTGTCCTTAGGAGAGTTAGCTTGTTATAGTCCTTCATGTTGTATTTCGTGAATTCAAATAGTTTTCTTCTCGTTTCCTGTCAGGTTGTTTGGTAGTCCGGAGGCAACATACTCTGTAACTTTCGACTTTTTCCGGTGCCAGAAAGAGCTCTCCATTCACTCAGTTTTCTGGTCTGCCAAGCTTGGACCTTTCTTGACTACCTTTAGTGGAGGTTTTCACGGTTTCTACGCTTCCCTGGAGCAGGCTGTGAAAGTGGAGCCGAGAGTACAGTATCTATTGAGGGCCACCATTGAAGGCCCTAGAGCTCACTACGGCGTCAGTGGCGCGAAGATTGTAGATTACGAGGGAGTTAAGTTCTACTTCAGCGATGCCGGAATATTTGACAACAGGGCAATGGGAAAACGAGGACAGATTCCCGAACTGTATTTTACAATGTCATCGTAAAGAGAAAAGTTGTCGAAATGATCAGAATAACGGTGCACGCTACGCGGATAAAAAGTTAAAAGTTTTGTGCCGTTTCATTTTCTAATAATATACACAACAAAATTTCTAGATTCTGATTGACTGAGAGCAGTGCCGTTTCTCGTAAAGAAGTGACTCAGTCCAATTTACTCTACGACTACATGTATGACTACAACCTTAACTACAATGCGACTACGACGTCAACTACGACTTCGACTACGACTACGATTACTACGACTGCGACGACTATTAGGATTACTACGACTGTTACTACTACGACCACTACGATTACTACGACTACTACGATTACAGCAACAACTATGATTTTAACTACTATGAATTCAACGATTACGACGACTACGACTGCTGCAACGGCGACGACTACGACTACCGTGAATACGATCTTACAAATACGATTACGACCACGACTGCAACTATGTTTATTATCAGTTCAACCTCGACTGCTATTACTCTTGTTAATACTTCGATGCTGCTTCATTTTATACTGATTAAAAACTCTTTCTATACTTGACCTGTAGTTTTGTTGTGTATATTATTAAAAAGTAATCACACGACTTTTTTCGTTCAGTTTCAAAATAATTTGCACTGGCGTGTTTTTCAAAAAGCTCAAATTGAGTTTGCCCTACGGGCTCATGCAGTTTGATACTCGTGCAAATTATTTCCAAATTGAACTCGAAGATCGTGTGATTACCAATACAAATATAAGATTAACTAAGTCTAATATTTAAGGTGCCCTTTTAGTTGCAATTCTATCGATCTTGAAGTAGAATAATTTGCAAACGAAAGTTTTTTAAAAGTAGTATCAAAACAAAATTAAACTCTGGGCTCCTATTGGCGTCTGCATCATCGATCCTTGTCAGTTGCTCCGTCCAAATATTTGTTGTCCCTTTATTTTGTGTTTCAAATCTGGTTAACTCTTTGCGTATTATTTTTCCTTTTTTGGACTCCGTGTTAGGACTTAGGGGTTAAGAATTTAATTAGTTTACCACCACAAAGTTTTACGGGGAAAATGAGCATTTGAGATTTGAACTAACCTTCTAATAAACTTAAAAACAACGTTCGTGCTTAGACTTCTAACCTTAATTAGCATATATACAGGTTTCACGTGACGCTGTCATGTTTATTGTAAATGTAAGTTACGTTTTAATTAATTCACAGTGACATGAATACGTTGAACATAATAAAATCCAGAGAGGAGCGCTTGCTCTCTGTTATCTAAATATAGTTGAATTGTTAGGAAAGGTGAATGCTTGATTTAAAGTAAGCGATCGTTTAGTTTTTTTGTTCTCGAGTGGGAATGTTTCTTTGAGTAAATGTATTTAAATATGCATGAGTGATCAATTTCCTGGAAGTGAAACGAACATACTAGCTCACTTCCTAGAAAGATTTTTAAGGCCTCCTAATCAGTAGCCCAAATTTGAGCAAGAACGATTCTCTCTACACAGAAATGTCTAAGATACAACTGTTGGCAGCTGGTTTCTCGGCAATTCTCGGAGTAGATGTTGTTACAGCGGACAAAGGAGCGGGTCTTCCTAAACTCACCATTAACCAGCTGTTTCGTTCGACATACATCATGCGACCAGTCGAGAATGTCAATCCAGACCATGTGTTCAACATCTATGTGAAGAACCTTACTGGCACGAGAGTGGTTGTTCAGGCGACCAACGACTTCACTGTGGCGGAAATAAAAAGTGCAGTCGAGTTAAAGGAGAATATTCCAGCGAGCCAACAGCGTTTGGTATTTAATAGCAAACCTTTGGAAGACGACGAGACTGTAGGAAGAGTGGGAATTCCACCAGAAGGGACAGTATTTCTTGTCGTCGTTCTAGTTAATGGCGGAACTGCGTATCAACTCGACCCAAGCTTGCTCGATCCTCCGTACGACTATGATTTTACAGGAAAGAAAGATGATGGCAAGAAATACATACGGGGAGGGTATCCCTACAAACGGCCGTATGGATGGAACAGAGTTGCATTAAAAGTCTGTGGCAATCCTCAGTATGGTAATGACGAGTGGCTTGGCCCGAACGGAATTCGCACCCAATCTTCAACAGGAGAATGGCCGGTGTCATACCATGGCACAAACTTTGCAAAAGCAAGTAGAATTGCTGCAAGTGGCAACAAGGCCCAAAATCGAGTGGCTGGAACTAGAGGCGTTTATTCAAGCCCTTCACTTGAGATGGTAGCAAAACAATATGCACAGGAGTTCAGTTTTGAGGGCAAGACCTATCTGATTGTCTTTCAGAACCGTATCAATCCAAGTAGAACAGAAGGAAGATTGGTGATAATCCCAGCTTCTGAAAACAAGACAGGTGCCGACCTCTGGTTATCCCCCAAGCAAGACGCAGACAAGAACGTCCATGATGTGCGGCCATACGGAGTCCTTTTTAAGCTAAAGTAACCACGGGATGGCGCTTCAAGCACTCTAGGCCCACAGTTGTGGTAGAATGAAAATCAATGATGGCTGTTTTCTGCAAGAGTTTTCTTTTGACTAAAACAAGGTTACAAGAACTTTCTTAGCCATTTTCAACTTTTTTACATTAGCTCTACGCCTCAATTGAGTTTCTAGCTTTAACACTTATTAATTTATGTCTTTAAAAACTTAAATCTTTATACAGCTGTCGTTTGACAAAACAAGTCGATGAGTCGCGCGATATTCTACCATTTTTGTTTATATACATAATTTATATATTCATATCTCTATTTGTATATAGGCGAGTTTTTGTTTACATTTTTGCCTCATTAGCATGGGCCTGGACTCTTTTTGTTAATGTTCGAATTCATAATTCCTAGTTGGTTAGCCTCTTCTTTTAGAGTGTTGATAATCTCGCCTGTCGGAGCTGTCTGGCTTTCGTCTTCGGATGCAAGTAAACCGGAATCGTCATAGATGGATAGAAAAGTTTTGTTATGTAAAAGGCAGTACTGAGACAGTGTGCAGTTGGGGCATAAATTCCAGTCTGAAGGAGTGCCTGATTGGATAAACTTGAGACTGTATGGGATTCCAGTGCAGTTTGCGTGGTAAAAATCCTGACAAACACCACAGATTAAATGCTTTTGATTATAACTGACGAGTTTACTGCACTGGGGACAGGAGGCGGCACGTGTACGAGTAGTGCGGTGGGTCGTCATTTTACTGTTGTCAAAGCGTGAGGTATATGAGTTTACTTTAGCAGGGCCAGGGTTTTCAAGGACATCGCCTGAGATAAGGGACTGGTCACAAAGTATAAAGTTAAGGGGG